>JAHWFO010076627.1:172258-205846 GCA_023313115.1 Rhysida immarginata | reverse complement strand
TCCAGTCTTTATTGTTGTTGACATCATTGGTACCAACACCTCTTAGAAAGAAAGCAAAACAACTGAAATGTCATACATTGTTACATCATCATAAGTCGACCAAATTGAGGGCTTATTATTGGTAGAAATACGATTAACAATGGTCGAAATATGATGATGTAACAATGTATGACGTTTCAGTTGTTTGTCTTTGTTTCTGAACGTCATACATTGTTAGACCAATGTACCAACACCTCCTAAAAAGAAAGCCTGTGCACTGAAAATACATCATCATAAGAAGGCTTTGTTAATCGTATTTCTACCAATAATAAGCCCGAAATTATGACTTCTTATGATAATATAACAATATATGAATTTTCAGAGCACAGGCATTCTTTCTAGGAGGTGTTAGTACTCGGTGAAAACTGCGTCATCAAACTGAGACAGGCAATGCAACTTTCATTGTTTGCAACAAGTGAAATACACGGCCTTATCTTTAGGTGGTAATGGTGTGGGTCTTATTGATCTGCAAAATCGAAACTCCAGCGCGATGTATTGAACACACAACGCCATCTGTTAGATCACGAGGAAGTCGCTAACAGTTATTTAGCTAGCACCATTTTAGTTCCAAATTTTGTTAATAGATGACGTTGCATATATGTTAATAGATGACGTTGAAAATCGCGCTTCATGGATAGCACATTAGAGAGGTTAAGGATCACGTAAATGCGAACATGACGCGAACGCGTGTGACGTTTCCAATCTGAAATGACGTAGCTTTTTCATTGTTTTCAAGGCCTTATGGTTTGGGCTGTGCGTTGATCACTCACTCACTCACTCAGTCAGTTTCTTCTTCTATATATATATATATATAGATAGATATAGATATATAGATATATAGATAGATAGATAGATTCATTATTGATTTATTAATCATTATTTATTTAATTTTTATTTTTTAGTTAATAACTGTTATTCGCTTAAACAGGCAATTACACTCTCAAGGCTCCAGGGACCAGTTAAATATCGCCAGTCAGGTCGCCTATCGTTCTTTTCCCTCTTCCTTTCCCATTTGTAAAAGACCTCAAAAATGAGGTTATCAATTCGATGTGTATGTATGTCATATTGCTCGAATTGCACAATATGTTTGTCTATGTGGGCTTCTAAACACGTGTGCCAAATTTCATATGTGCTTGCTCAGCGGTTGCGTGGTCGCCTCTGATGCTCGAGTACGAGGGTTCGAACCCGGCCGAGGACGACGAGGATTTTTCAGGGGGAAATCCTGAGATCACGCACTTCCTTCGGAAGGGAAGTAAAGCCGTTGGTCCCGTGTAGTCGTTTGCCGGCTGCACGTTAAAGAACCCTTGCGAGGCAAAATTTGCGGCCCCTATAACGCCGTCCTGAAATGACCATGGCAGTTGAAAAGGACGTTAATACCAAACAAACCAAACCAAACCATCATATGTGCTTGTATGTGTGTATGTAATTTTATATGTATATGTTTGTCCACATATTTCTCAGAAACTAGCAATCGAATTGCAATAATTCCTTTTTATTGGATTAAGTATCTTTCAACTTAGGGATAAACTGAAGTTTCATCAAAATCGGTTCAGTAGTTTTCAAGATATGGTCTGATATAGCTAGGCGATAGTGAAAGTTTCATTTAAGTCGGTTTTTATACTCTGTTTAATCTTGTAATTCCTCTGTTTCTGATAATGTCGTTCACCTCACCGGAACGATTGAAAACCCTCATTTCATAAGGATTGCTCCCTAGAGGCACTGACACATAGCTTTATGTAATACTTAGTGACTCTTTGCCTGCATGCATAATTTTAAGGTCATTTATGTTATTCATGTTTATTATAATCACGAGTATATATAATTTCAGGTAATTTCATTTGCCAATAATAAAGCAAGTTTATCATTTATATTTCCTTTACTTGTTATAAGAATTCCTATTTGTATAGAAATTAGCTTGAATTGAAATGAGGGTACTAAACTTTACTTACTATTTTGCCTACTATCATTAAAAGTCAAAATATACACATATTTTAGAATTAGGACTTTGTTAAACATATATAACTTATTTGTTATTATATTTGGCCAATATTATAATTCAATATTGTCATTTCGCCCTATTGTAGCTAATTCCGGGATTCATTGATGTGCCAAAACATATTTCTTCAACATCTACTCCATATGGCATATGTTATTCCCAAAAAACAGGTAAGTTAAAATCCGGAGTAAGTGAATTAAAAAATTGAATACTGATCTAAACAGTACGAGAAAGGGTGAAAATTCCTTGGTTGTAATGTACGGTGTCAGTGGCATTTATGAATTGCATCCAGCACAAAATAATTTTCAGAGTTCAAATTGAAATATCCAGAGAAGAAATAGGGTAGATGTACCAGTAGTTGACAGTGTACCAGTAATTGGCAATTCACGATTTAAAGGCTTTTAAGAAAGTAACAGGGCAAGAAATGGGGCTAGTGTTGCCACCTCGTATTAAACAATGTATTAAGCTTCCCAGAACAGCAAAAAGCTAGGAAATTTGCTTCCTATTATGGCCGCAAACACATGTTGATTTTTCATTGTCTACCGGGACAAAAAAAACCTTGTAATGAACCACTACTTACGGGTTTGAGTACTTAAATTTATTCCAAGAATGTTATGCAATATTTGTTATTAATTTTACGTGAATCTTTTTGCGTGATCAGTGGACAATACTTCTAGTAGTAACAGAATTTCAGATGACCAATGTGTTAACTGTTTTAATCCATCTTCAACTACTAGAACCCAGATATGTAAAGTCATAAGTAATTGACATAACCTGTAAATTATTGATAATTTTTGTGTTGAAAAAAAACGAACAAAAATATACTAATGTGATATAGAATGTAGGGTAATAATAAAGGGAACGTGATAGTTTTAAGTGAACTTCTTAATTTCCGTTAATTGACTTAGCATTGTCAATTTTAGGAACTTGACTGTCAATTTCTAGATCACCCACTTTCACATAAATCTTCTAGGCCCTATTCGCCGATTCTTTTTGTTGGTCCTGAATCTTGTCACAGAGATGATCAACAGGTAGACCAGGATAAGTTATTGTCACCGTTAAAGGCGTCTATTAACGACTCCGTTGCTCTCGCTCTGCAGCTGGCAGACGAGAGCAAATGTCGTTATACAGTGCCGCCTCCCAGCGAGGTAATTGGGAAAGAGAGTGGCGACAAGCGCGAGGGCGATAGTCAGAAACGTCGGGAATTCAAGAAACGGAGGCGGCGCAGAAAACAGCGCTCAAGCGGAGGTCTTGAGCGGGAGATTCGGATTCTGGGAGAGGAAATCTGGAACGGTAGGAGTAAGTCACTGAAAAAGACTGCTCCGAAGAATGAGAGAAAACCTAGGCCTCGAATTCATGAAGGAAAAGGCGCCTCACATGACCGGACTGTTTTTCCGCTGAGAATACGGAGGCTTTCCCGACAAAATTCAAGACCGTCACAGTTACATCGCTATGCGAGTGATATTAACGTTCTCAAGACTTTTTACAGGTGTTTTCTTCTATTCCTCTACAACGTCGTCGCAGAGTGTGCTTATGCCTGGAGCGTCAGTACGAGAGAGCCGCCAGTGCATCGTGGAAAGCCAACGAGAGTTCCCGAGAGAGACCTCCAGCCCGTCGCCACATCTGCCACTGCCTTTCCTTTCTCTGCCACCATCATTCGGAACTAAAACCCACTACGCACATTGGTGTCCGTCGCAAGCATTCAATTGCAGGAATTTTTGAATATTCTGCCAAACCTCCCCTACGAGGAAGGGCCATTGCACGAGTTCGTCGTGTTAGTAATCCCATGGACGTTTGCCAGCTGGATTCGAGAAGGACTAGGCCACGCCTTCCCTTATCACAGGTGAGTACCATTCCTTAATGCTAATTATGGTATATCATGCCAAGTCTCTCCTCTTCGCCTTAATTATCCCGCTCCCGCTCAAGGACCCGCTACGATACTTCAAAATTATTAGGGGCATGGCAAAAGCATTCTATAAATGTTCGTTTGCGTAATACTTGTTCTTTTTTCCCTTGAGGTTATCTAAATTAAGAAGCACGCCAGTTAAAAAGTTGAGAATTAGAGTGTAATCTTGCTTTTTCACATAGTCTAGCTTATACCCACTTTAATGTGCTCGTTTTATTATTTTCTGACTGGAGGGTGCGTCACATACTGGGATAATAAGCTTCATGTCAAGAACCTTGTTGAGTTACGTTAAGTACCGTACAAAGCTTGAGCTGTTTCCAGCAAGGAGATCGCCGGAACGAAGGCGTCAGGAAGACCCTCGCATGTGGCTATTGTTTTTTTTTGTAATTAATTATTTAAAAACGACTTATCACTTCCTTTTTAAACCGTTTGCCATGGTTTAATTTGAGTCAGACTCTTATGGCTACCTAAGTTTCAATTGTACGTATATTGTTACTTGTCTTTAATATACTGAATTGATATATTTTTGTAAGGTCCCTTTCGGCGACCATCGTGGGGGATAGCTCAGGCTATTCAGTATCCTACGCTTTAGTAGGATCGTGTGCATGCAACTCTGTTAATTGGTTATTCAGTGCCATGTATCAGTTAATGCCAAGTTTCTGAATAAATTTGTTATTTTCTTTTTAGCCAAATTTTCTGTATTTTACACGTTAGCTATACTCATCTTGAACGTGACACAGAGCTTTACTTTTGGCAGGCGTGATATCAGCACGCGGTTACGATCTCCTTGGAATATTCTTTTTCCCACCCAGCCCTCCCTGTGATAAGTCGGTTTGTACCGCTTGTGCGTATGCGTTTTCCAGTTGTGGTAGTTTTGCGTCATGCAGTTTTCTAAGTTTCAACGCCTGTTACGTTTAGAGAAGTTTTTGCTTAGCAGTATTCAGAGCATTACTTTTGGCAGGCTAAGGTACTTTTCGCAGCTTTTAAAGATTAAAGCTCAATTGAGGTAATTAAATATATATGTATATATTTTTTTCTGTAACCTTCTTTAAGGTCAAGGTTTCGACAGCTTAAATGGCTTAAAAATTAAGGCTTACCAAGAGGTACTATATTTATAATTTAGCGCTTCATTTAAAAAAAAAAAGGTTTTTTGATTGGGTTACTGTTCCCCCTCCCAAGGTCTGTGTTACCAATTATTAAAAGGGGAATACGACGCTGTCCTTAGTGGTGTTAAAAAGCATCCCTATTACGTGAATTTATATACCTTTGGGTAATTTAAGGAAGTTTGCATTATGCAAGTGGGGCTAGATAACTTACAAGCCAAACAACCGGCTATCAATCAAGAGGAGGCAAATCAACCTCCTCATCTGCCTCATTTTGAGGCTCTTATTCAGGCAGTAAGTCAGTACAGCCTACCCCCTTGCAATACGCCGACAACCATTTACAATTTCCATACTTTTCGGGTACTCCAAAAGAGGACCCAGAAGACTTCATACAGCAGTTTGGCATCATAGCCACCTGCAAGGGGATCCCTTTAGAGCATTGTTTACAATTTGTTCCGGCATCCAGCTGGGTTCAGCATCCAGCTGGTTTTCAGCAACGTTGTTGTCGCAGCCCCCCACTCACTTGGCAGCAATTCGGTGTAATGCTAACTCAAGCATTTTCTGGCAGCCAGACCCAAATGACACGACGTCTGGAATTGCAGAAACTTAAATTAAAGAATAATAAGGTCACCGAATTTATAACGCTATCCATTTTCTATGTAACGGGTTAACGGATACCACTCGTTCTGAAAAATTGCATTTTTTCCTCCAGGGCTTCCCTGAGAAGTTAGGTAATTGCGTTCTAAAAAACTGGAGGATACTCTTTGACGGTTTAAAAAAATTAAAAATCTGCGGTTTTAAATAAGTTGAAGCATGAGATCTACAACATGGAATTAGGACTATTGTTCTCCCTCCTTTGCTTACAGAGGGTGGCGATTTCATTCCGCTTAGCTACGTAGGTAGGCAGGTCTTTCTGTGGAAGAAGCAATTGATTTTGTCAAACGGTGGTATCGGGCCCGGGACTTAGATGAAACTCCACTTTGCGATCCAATGCAGATTGCCGTATTGAAGTCACGAGTAGAAGAAATTAATCACAAACAGCCAGGCAGAGTTGTCAATCGTGATATTAAGTGCTACTCCTGTGGAAACCGGGGTCACCTTAGTAAACATTGTGGAAACAATATTCGTTCACCCCGCAAAGAAGATGAATCGTAAGTGGTGTCCCGTGAACAAAATCGGTTATGCATAACGGTGTTTACAATTAAGGGACGGGAGTGCAAAACAACCGGATCCGTTGAAAATTATATTGACCAGGACGTAGCTTCTAAACTAAAATTGAAGGTCACCGGCATTTCGTCGCTGAACAAAACCACTATGCTAGCTGACGGAAGCCTAAAGCTTATTACACAAGCAGCCAATTTAGTCCCCCTAAAAAGTGGACAATATTCAGAAAAACTAAATTTGAATATAGCTCCCCTAGGCAACTTTGATGTCATACTAGGCATGGGGTGGATTCGGCAGAAAAAAGTATTCTTTTATTGGGACAATAGTTATAATGTGCGGTTCCCCATCAAAACAAAAAGTTGTGGCTGGTGCAATGGAAATGGCTCGACCTGGCATTGATCTCATACCATGATCTGTGTCACATGTTGAAAACAGAACCTCAGTTACCTGTTTTTGCTGTATTTGGCAAAACAGAGAACGTCAATGATAAAGATATTAATGAGTGTATTCCTTCCTTTCAGGGGATCATCGACAAATTTCAAGAGCTTTTCCGTACCGAGCTCCATAAAGGGTTCCCTCCAGCCAGAACAACACAACATGAAATTCACCCGGAGCAGACCTTCACTCCATTTAATCCGCCCTTGTACCCTTTATCCAAAGATGATAAACAGGAATTAGAGCGAACCATTCATGACCTTTTAAGTAAGGGATTAATTAAACCTTCCACTTCTTCCTCTCCTCGCCTGTCTTGTTTGTAGCCAGGAAGGACGGTGAGCTTTATATGTGTATAGACTACCATAAACTCAACAAAATAACGTATGACAACAGCTATGCTTTACCTCGGACGGATGTACTTTTTGACAAATTAGTAGGCACCCGTTATTTTACGAAGCTCGACGTTCTTCAGGCCTACCATCATTCAAGCCATTAGAGAGTGGCCCAGGCCCAAGACAGTTCGTCAGGTATGAGCTTTTATTGGCACAGTACAATTTTACCGGTCCTTCATCCACAGATACACTGATCGAGCAGCGCCGTTATTTGCGCTCCTTAGGAAAAGAGAGAAATTTATTTGGGGTCAGGTGCAAGAAAAAGCGTTTGCTGTTCTAAAAAAGTGCTTTGTAACTCCTCCAATTCTTAAGATATTTGATGAACGGAGGCCATTGCACATAATGTGCGACGCTTCCGAGGAGGAGATAAGGGCGGTTGCTCTTCAGCAACATGGCGATAAGCTCATGCTCACCGCTTTCGAATCGCGGAAGTTCAGACCAGAGGAGCACTCGCAATCCATCTGTGGCAAAGAACTGCTGGCAATAGCCCACGTAGCCCGTCATTGTCGACATTAATTACAGCAAGTGCAGTCCACCATATACTCTGACAACCAGTCGGTGACACATTTGCTGACGCACCCAAACTATCACCGCTACAGGCCATAGTACAGCAGTTGATGGAATACAGAGTTACCCTGAAATATATCCGCACAAACAACAATATTACTGCTGATGCCATTTCGCGTTATTTCTACAAAAAGCACCTAATGATTTCAGTAGTGTAAATCACAGCAAGGGGGGGTGGAGCATGTCACCGTTAACGAAGACTATTAGCGACTCCTTTGCTCTCGATCTGCAGCTGGCAGACGAGAGCAAATGTCATTGTGCAGTGCCACCTCCCAGCGAGGTAATTGGGAAAGAGAGTGGCGGCAAGCGCGAGGGCGATAGGCAGAAGTATCGGGAATTCAAGAAACGGAAATGGTGCAGAAAAAAGCACGCAAGCGGAGGTCTTGAGCAGGAGATTCATATTCTGGGAGAGGAAATCTGGAACGGTACGAGTACGTCACTGAAAAAGACTGCTCCGGAGAATGAAAGAAAGCCTAGGCCTCGAATTCACGAAGGGAGAGGCGCATCACATGACCGGACTGTTTCTCCGCTGAGAATAACAAGGCTTTCTCGAAAAAATTCGAGACCGCCGGCGTTCCATCGCTATGCGAGTGATATTAATGTTCTCAAGACAAAAGTCAGGTGTTTTCTTCTATTCCTCTACAATGTCGTCGCAGAGTGTGCTAATGCCTGGAGCGTCAGTACAAGAGAGCTGCCAGTGCATCGTGGAAAGCCAACGGGAGTTCCCGAGAGAGACCTTGAGCCTGTCGCCAAGTCTACCGCTGCCTTTCGTCGCTTTGCCAGCCACCATTCGGAAAGAAAACCCACTACACACGTTAGTGTCCGTCACAGGCATTCAACTGCAGGAATTTTTGAAAATTCTGCTGGACCTCCCCTACGAGAAAGGGCTATTGCACGAGTTCATCGTGTTAGTAATTCCTTGGACATTTGCTGTCTGGATTCGCGAAGGACTAGGCCACGCCTTCCTTTATCACAGGTGAGTACCGTTCCTTAATGCTAACTATGGTATATCATGCCAAGTCTCTCCTCATCGCGTTAATTATCCCGCTCCCGCTCGAGGACCCGCATACTTCAAAATTATTAGGGGCATGGCAAAAGCATTCCTTAATTGTACGTTTGCGTAATACTTGTTCTTTTTTCCCTTGAGGTTATCTAAATTAAGAAGCACGTCAGTTAAAAAGTTGAGAATTAGAATATAATCTTGCTTTTTCACCTAGTCTGGCTTATACCCACTTTAATGTGCTCGTTCTATTATTTTCTGACCGGAGGGTGCGTCACGTACTGGAAAAATAAGCTTCATGTCAAGAACCTTGTTGAGTTACTTTAAGTACCGTACAAAGCTTGAACTGTTTCCAGCAAGGGGATCACCGGAACGAAGGCGTCAGGAAGACCCTCGCATGTGGCTATTGGTTTTTTTTTGTAATTCATTATTTAAAAACGACTTATCACTGCCTTCTTAAACCGTTTATCATGGTATGATTTGAGTCAGACTCTTATGGCTACCTCAGTTTTAATTGTACGTATATTGTTACTTGTCTTTTATATACTGAATTGATATTTTTTTTGTAAGCTTCCTTTCGGCGACATCGTGGGTGATATCTCAGGCTGTTCTGTATCCTACGCTTTAGTAGGGTCGTGTGCCCACAACTCTGTTAATTGATCATTCTGTGCCTTGTATCACTTAATGCCAAGATTCTGAATAAATTTTTCATTTTCTTTTTAGCCAAAATGCGTGCTCTGTGTTTTATACGTTAGCTATACATTTTCCACTGCGCATACTCGTCTTGAACGTGACAGTTATCTTCCAAAAAGAAAGGTACTACTGGTATTCTGTTTTGAATAGTCGGATGAATTTTGTAAATGGGAGAACAATCATAAAAAAACAAGTTATTCTATGATCAATATGTTGGCTAAGATCTTATGATATTGCACTACTGGAAAACACCTTCATTTTCGATGGTTCTTGCACTCTACATGGGAGTGGTCAGATTTTATTTATTATTTCGAAGGAAAAAAAGTTAAATGGTCTATATGATCAGCTTAAGTTTTAAAAAGCACAATTTTAATTAATGTTAAATACTTTACACCTTCTTTAAACTGCTTGATTTCTTCAGCTACTTTTGAATGTTATTATTTTTTTGTAAAAATATATTTTAAAAACTTGTAATTAAAATATTGTCAATTACTGGTGCAACTGTCTGTCAACTTCTGGTGCATTAACTGTCAACTACTGGTGATTCATGCATTAGTTTGGAAAAATTTAATAACTTAATAGCTTTAAAAGATATAACAATTGTTTAGAGATTGGCACATTCTGCATTCTATTTACAATTTAATGGTATAAGCAGAAAAGCTTCAAAATGTAAATTTGATTTACGTACACAAATTCGTTTCACAGTAATGTCTTAAATGTACATCTATATTGGTACATTTATTGGTACATCTACCATATAATGTCAAAATAAATTCTGCCAATTCTCCTCAAGCAGTAGCGAAGCCATGTATAAAAGATACAGCATACCGTTTCATTATCAACAAAATAGTTCATCAACGAGAAAGAAATCGCCATTTTTTCCTAAGATTTTAGATTCTCTATGATAAATCAGATCTAGAGCGCAGACTTAAAGATTTAGAAACTAGACTTAAATAATTTTCTCATAAGCAGCATTAAAGGCAGATATTTTATGTAGCTACAGAAAACTTTTAAAGGCATTTATTAATAACATAATCTCAAACAGATAGTTAATTTCTTAAATCCAAAGATTGTTTTCATATCATATATTTGGTTGTCTACACTAAGATGGCACTTTTGATAGTATTGGAAATGTGACTTTTTTCGGTATAAAGAAAATTTGTCCCTGATTCTAAATTTGTCCGTGATTTATAGAATAGTGAAATCTTGTCTAAAGTTGTTTTGATTTTATAATGATCATCATTTATTGTTTCCAATCCCATTCCTTAACAACACGCTGTCAGAAATTAAGGACGAGCATCGTCCAAAATTGGATGACAGAGAAGAAAAAAAAGTAGAGAAGAAGGGAAACAGAAAAAGAAGAGAGCGAAAGCACTATAGCAAGAAAACATCCCCGCCGAGAATAGAAGAGGTCGGAAGAGACCAAGAGAAGGAGAAGAAAGTGAAAAGGGGAAGAAGGAAGAGAGAAGAAAAATTACTAAGAGAGCAATTTAAGATTCCGAAAGGAACGTTTCGGAAAAAAGATAGTAGAAGGAATTCAAGAGATGTTCGAGTGAAGAGTGAAAGAAGATTGAGCACGAAGGAGTTGGAAGAACGGAATAGGAGGAGTAATAGAAAAGAGAACAGAGATATAGAGGTTTTAGAAGTTGGTGTCGTCGAAGAAAAGAAGCCGACCAGATTTTAACGGTGGGACGTGTGCGAGCCAGCAGAATGATTGCGAGTGCGGTCGTCGTTACCGAGACACCGGCTGAATCCCGAGAAAAGGATCGTCGCACCGACGGATTTCCAATCCAGGCAGCTTCAACAGAGGCGTTTTGCGAGCAGGCGGCGTCGCGCGAACTGGCGCCAGATTCCGCGGTTTGCTTAGCCTGCGTCGAAACCCACTCCCGACGACGTTCACCTCCGCTCCGCTCACGAATTTCCCTGTGGTCTTCGGACTGTACTGAATTTGCCACGAATTTTTGCCAAATCATTCCGCCTTTGCAGATACAACGACCGTAGGACTTGCGTCCGAAGTACCTGCCTCAACGTTTATAAGCAGGAGCCCCCACCCTCCTCATGGTGGGCCAAGGACCTTTCGAGGTTTCGCATTCAACACGGAAGATATTGGCCTCAAAGTTAAGAGGGCCTCCGTCTCAGTGATTGTACCTGATTGCATGCTGTGTGATTGTACCTTTCTGACTTTAGCACTGTGAACAACTTGATTGTTGTACTTTATTATTTTAAGCCAGCCTTTATTAATCTGTGTATACAGCTTTATTGTTGATGATTAAAATTATTTGTTAAACCAAACGATCCCCCTCTTTCTCTGCTGTCACATGCACAGAGGCTTGCAGGAAAGCCGTGACAGGAGGGGGACGTCACTTGGTAGTTCAGAGCCGTAACGAAATATACACGGGCTCTTCAAAATAAACTCTAATTCACATTTTTTTCCACTGCGTGCAAGGATGGACTAAAACACTGAATTTAAAGTAAAAACTCATTTAAAGTAGACAGGGAAAATTTTGACTTTCGGACTGTGACTTTGCTATTAAAGATAGATTAGATGGAGCTAAAAATGTTGGGGTTTTTTTCTCTGCTACACCTTGAAAATTGCTTGGAGTGGGGACGTCACTAAAGGAGAATATGATGGAACAAAAGGCCAAAGAGAACGTACAGTTTCGCTCTTTTCAGGGGAAAGACGAAGAGGGTGTAGACCTTTTTCTAAGACAATTTAAGGCCATAGAGGATTGTAAAGACATTTCTTATGATAGATGCGGAAAAAATGTTCCCGGTTCACTGAAAGGAGAAGCACTAGATTGGTATGTCGATTTCGTGGAAAACTTTCTGAAAGCAACGTGGAAAGATTTCGAAGTGAAATTCTCCAAGGCATTCTCTAAAGGCCACTCACAAGTCACGCTACGACGGGACATTCTAAAGCTAAAACTTAAAAATAATGACGTACGGGAATATGTAGCCAAATTTAAGAGGCTACTAAGCGGGATCCAACAGGCGTCCGAGTTTGATAAAATTTTGTGGCTGGTCGAAGGCCTTCCGAGTAATCTAAAAATGGCAATAAGAATGAAGAAATTTACCCCAGTGTTGGACGCCATAGAATACTTAGAAACTTGGTTTCAAGCGCAAGATGGCCCGCTACCCACACATGAGAAAGGGGAGCCTATAGAAATTGACGCGATAAGAATTCCCAAGGGAAATAAGAAGAAAAAGATAGTGACGTGTTTCCGCTGTGGTCGTAAAGGACAGTTCGCTCGACAGTGTACCCAAACGGAAGAAACGCCTGTAAACTTCATCCAGAGAAAACAGGATGACTTGTGTGTCGTCGTAGGATACGTCAAAAACCAAAAGGCCAAAGTTTCGATCGCATTGGGGCGCTACAAAGGACAAGTAAATTTCAACCTTCTGCTCATAAACAATTACAATGTTGTACTAGTTGCTGCAGGCAAAACTTCGGTTAGATTGGGCCAAAAAGAAATATTTTATAACGGTGCAAAACAAAGAAACCATACTACCGAAATGGAATGAGCAAGATGATGAACTAGATAGTATATCATCCATCGTATTATTGAATGTAATAAAAACCGAGCCAGACACGCCGATATTTGCAATTTTTCTCAAAAAAAGTGAGAACAATAAATATTCTGCGTTCGACGCATCATTAAATAGCATTCATCCCGAGTTTAAGGAGCTAATTCGATCCTTTCGTTTTCTGTTTCCAGATGAGCTACCACCAGGATTGCCGCCAAAGCGAAAAACTCAACTTGAGATTCGTCAGACGCCAAATGCAGCACCATTCAACGCCCCGTTATTTAAACTCAGCCGAGACGAGGAGGAGGAGGTAAAGAAAACCTTATATAAAATTTTAAATAAAAAACTAATACGTCCTTCAACCTCAGAATACGCATCCCCAGTCCTATTCGTATTAAAAAAAGTCGGAGGACTGCGGAGGTGTATCGGTTTGCGAAACTTAAATAGAATATCGCACAATAATCGATATCATATCAATCGATATAAGAGATGTTCGAGTGAAGAGTAAAAAGCAGATTGAGCACGAAGGAGTTGGAAGAACGGAATAGGAGGAGTAATGAAAGAGACCAGAGATACAGAGGTTTTAGAAGTTGGTGTCGTCGAAGAAAAGAAGCCGACCAGATTTTAACGGAGGGACATGTGCGAGCCAGCGGAACGTAGGCGAGTGTGGTCGTCGTTACCGAGTCACCGGCCGAATCCCGAGAAAAGGATCGTCGCACAGACGGAGCTCCAATCTAGGCAGCTTCGACAGAGGCGTTTTGCGAGTAGGCGGCATCGCGCAAACTGGCGCCAGATTCCGCGGTTTGCTGAACCTGCGCCGAAACCCACTCCTGACGATGTTCACCTCCGCTTCGCTCACGAATTTCCTTGTGGACTGTAGTGAGTTTGCCACGAATTTTTGCCGAATCATTCCGCCCTTGCAGATACAACGACCATAGGACCTGCGTCCGAAGTACATGCCTCAACGTTTATAAGAAGGACCCCCCACCCTGCTCATGGTGGGCCTAGGACCTTTCGAGGTTTCGCATTCAACACGGAAGATATTGGCCTCAAAGTTGAGAGGGCCTCCGTCTCAGTTATTGTACCTGATTGCGTGCTGTCTTAGATTCTGACTTTAACACTGTGAACTACTTATTTGTTATACTTGATTATTTTAAACCAGCCTTTATTAATCTGTGTATACAGCTTTATTTTTGACGATTACAATTATTTGTTAATCCAAACGATCTTCCTCTTTCTCTGCTGTCACATGCACAGAGGCTTGCAGGAAAGCCGTGACACACGCCCTCCCAGAAAGATGCAATTATCAATTATAATTTCCTCGACTGATCCTATTTACGAATTTCTTTCCTGTTTCTTTAAAATGATTATAATCTTTTGAGTTCTCGTTCAAAATAGTTCCAAATTGGTTTGGAGACTTTGCCATTTACAACATCTTCAAATGATCTTTAAACTGTTTCCTTTTTCCCTAACTTACCTATTATCGACAACTTAAATTTTTTTGGAATTCATCGTTAATAAAATAATATGGATAGTTCTTTAATTAGTGAATTTCTTATTTTTGCTCAATTGCCACGATTATACGAGTTTCTCGTGCGCAGAACAGTCATAAATAGAAGTATAGTAAAATAAAATATTTAAAACAACTTACAATTTAAAACAGTCCCTTGTAATTAACAAAATTAGGCTTAATTAAATTTGACAATAGTTAGATCTCAATGCAATGATCTTGGAAGTGGGTGGGAGAATCAGGATGCTGCTGATCATCTCTTCTATTTTATCGATCTGCTATAAAGTGGCCTTTCATTAATTTAACGTTGAAGGGCTGCAGGAACAAAGATTTGAAATGAAATGTTATTTTGGTTTGGCATGCATTCTTAACTTTTAAGTTAAAAGTTAATATTCATAATTTGGTTGCGGTTATTACACTGCTAGATTGGTATTAACCAAGAACGTAGCAACTGTGCACTCTGCGTAAACACCCTGTTATGTGGTATTTTAGATACAAAGTTAAAAGAAAGGCTCTCGCGCTCAGGATATTGGTATGGCTGCCACTTACCAATGGTTCCACTGAAGTTCGGTGGAAATTGTGGTTGTAGATCTTAGACCGTTGATGAGAAGTCTGTTTCTTAAGCTGCTTCTCTGGATACGGTGGGGGAAGGGATGAACGATCTCTAAATGCTACAGTCAACACTTGGCCGTCATGACAGCTGGAGGAACCGTGGAAACTATTTTTCCTGGATGGAAGTAGTATGTGCATGTGCAATGGCACATTCTGGCCATGGCCTACTCTTGAAGACCCTTGGAGCTATCTCCTATTAGATCTCCAGCCAGATCTGCTAGATTGATTGTTGTCTTCCAAAGGCACTCTCTCCTCCTAAAGTGGATGAATATTGCGTTTATATTTCATTTTGGTTTGGTGCTCATTGAGTGTCCGTTAACTAGTGACAAATCATTTTGCACAGAAAAGAATGATGTTCTGTTTAGTCTTCTACTTTTCTTTTTGCTTTCCGTTCTTTCTCATTTCTAACTCAAAAAAACAATATTTCTTTTTCTGATTCCGTCTCGGCATCGTTGGGAATGGTCAGGTATGAAGGAGGCGTGAGAGTGAGAGAGAGAAGTAAGGAGGTGACAGCGATAGCAAAAGCAGGACTAGGAGTGTTATGGATTGTTGTTGACTTGATCAGGCAAATTGATGAATGGTCATCAATAAAACAGCGCAAATATATACTTAAGTGCCAGAGGACGAAATTAAGCATGGAATCAGCATATGTTGATATTGATATGTGAACTTTTGGAACGAATTCGAAACACAACTCAATGATCAATTATATACAGAATTTCTTCTCAGTGAGAATCTAAGTACACACCACAGGGCAGATTAATTAGTCAGTAGACGTAGTGACGATTGACACAGAGTTGTCTACCTTGCATTCATTCTATTTAATTTAGTAAGCAACTGGTATTCGTGGAGGTTCCACGCAGTGTCATTAGTGAACGTCATACCTAGGTAAGTGAACGCACCGACCGTAGTGAGCCCATACATTTTAAAATACAAGGAGAGAGCGTCGGGGATACCTGTTTTATTACGTTGATAAAAAATCATAGCCTTGGTTTTATCGATGTTTATCAGGAGATGATTAGCATTAGACCAGGCGTGTAAGTTAGATAGGGCAGAGTTTAAAACTGAAGTCAAATCATAAATATCAACTCTTGCTCCAACCATCAGGAACGTCATGATATGGGAGATAACGATCGAAGCCCAAATGGAGTTGACGTATAAAGACATTAAACTTCTCGTTCGCATCGCAAATATTAGATAACAGGTAAGTCCAGTCTGTCAACAAAAAAAAAGGACTCAAGGACAGCTAACCGATAGTTCGAAATCACACGCTTTTTAAAATTAACGTAAATCGGTCGGGATGTAAGTGGTGAGTTCAGGTTGAGAACTAGAAGAAAAGGAAAATGGTCAGATATAAGCATATCTAACGCATTACTATATAAAGATGTCAATGAAGTGAAACAAGTATCAATAGCCGTATATTTGCGATGAAAGGAAGAATAATGTCACGAACATGCGCAGAGGAAGAGTGTGAGTCTCAAGAGTTACGTGATCAAGGAGCATACATTTACTAAATCATTTATAACCATCGACTTAAAGAATTAAAAGTACAAAATAATTTGATAAGTTTGATAAGTTGATAAGGGAGTCCACTCACTTAAGGTGATGGGTTACTCCCGACAGAAAGTGAATGGCTAAGGGGGAATTCCACTAATACGTGGGAAATGCCCTACAAAGAGGCGAGTAATTCTCGCTCACAATAAATTAGAGTAAATATTGGAAGAGACGGGCGTCCATATTTTTATACTGAAAGAATCAAGGAGCCACGGCTTCTTAACAAAAATTTTTACCAGCCCAAGTAAGTAAAAAAAAATAAATATCGTTGTGCTGAACTGACGCAGACTTGCTTCTTGGAAGCGGGATAATTTTCTTTATGGTAATATGTAGAAGTTTGCTGCTAGCCGCTTTATACCAGGCGGTTACGCTATGCGTTGAACGTCCTAGACCAGACCGCAAGGGAAGGAACGGAATATAAATAAAGTAGCCATTAGAGATGTTACATAGCAACGGTCTGGTAAACCTCATAAAGCAGTAAACCTCTCTAGAGGATAAAGTTAAAATAACCTTTAATTTATTTATTTACCCCAATAAGTTAACCCAAAACTATCCAGCTCGACGTTCATATACGCCTAGAAAAATATCTCTATATAATGAAATGAAAAAATAAACAAGCTAAATAAGCAAAAATAAATAAGCAAGCCATAAACGAAAAGATAAATAAATAAGCTCCAAAAAGAGAGAAAGAAACAGTCACACTTAAAGTAACTAATAACTAGGATTTTTACATCATGAGAAATAAACAGTAATTGAAATAATTGTACTTAAACTAATCAAGATCATCTACTTTCTTGATGTGTCTGATCTACCACTGGCATCCTTAACAAATATGGAGCCGTTGAAGCTCCATGTGTTTAATAGACCAAAACGAGACTTCGCTTCACAAAGGAGCTTGTAACGAGCAACGGTGAGGTCTTCCATAACTGCTTTGCGAGGGGAACAAGTTTTCAGTTTTTTCCGATTCTTTATAATGAGATCTCGAAAACGATGTGTGGACAAACGAACTGTCAGAGGTATAGGAGTCGAGGTACCAGCCACCCGAGATCCCAAACGAAGTGCAGTCACGATGTCAGTTTTATTGATCGAGACATCAATATTGTCGTAAAAGAAAGAAGGCAATATATCAGTAAGCATCTCGGCTGGATTCTCATCAAGTCCAAAAATTCGCACATTAATGCGTTTCGAGTGTTTTTCAAGATTATCGAAGTCTTCAGCCAACTAGTCCAACCTTGGGCAAATATAATGATGCATTTCATTATCCAACTTATTTAAATTATCACGTAGCACCATACAGCTTGCATTGGACTCTTCCAACTGTTGAGCCAACGAGCTCAAGCGATTATTAGCCTCTTTTAGATTGTTACTAACTCAGCTAATCTTTTATCGAACAGTTCAGATAGCTTATCAATGAACTTTTTGGCAAATAATTCCCAAAACTTCAGCCGTTCAAAGATCGCTAAAATCGATGCTTCGATGTTAGAAGAGAAGAAACGTCGTCCATTGACTTTGAGGGCGTACCATGTGCAGTTGCGCGGATAGAGCAGGAAGGCTTCACAGTCGCCCTGCTGAGTTTCAGCAAGATTCACAAAATTCAAACATATACAAAGCTGATAAATATTCGTAAAGTGACAATTGTACTGAGGAAAAAATCAACGCACACGTTGTGAAGGGAGAGAAACACCTCACTTTAAATAGCTATCCTACTAGTGCAAATGATAACGTCTGTTGAATGTCAAGAGTAGTCGGTCCAGATATAAAGTCCATAAATAAATCATGATAGTATTATTAAGCATAAATATTTCATACTAATTACAGTTCTAGTCATGGAGAATAAATAAATGAAGCACAAAATCACTCCTAATAGGCATGGTTTGCCCATTCATTACAGCTATGAAGAGTGCTTAGAAAACACGTCCGACCCAGACGATTCCATTTCAGATAACAAGATTGATGCTATTAATGAAGATATAGAATCTCTGAACATGACTGAAATATGAGAATTAGCTGATCTTCCTCTAGACAAAACACCAATTCAAAACAAATGGGTATACAGGATAGATGTAAACCCAGATGGGACAGTTAACAACTTTAAGGCTAGGCTTGTAGCGAAAGGTTATAGTCAAAGAAAGGATATTGGCTATCTTGGAACTTTCTCGCCTATAATCAAGATGGATTCTATAGAACAATACTTGCTATTGCTAATAATGAAGATATGAAAATAATGCAATTTGTTGTAAAAAAAGACTTCTTACATAGAGACATAGAAGAAGAACTATACATGATTAAATCAGAAGGATATGATGATAAAAGTGGACGTTTCTGTGAATTAAAGGAAAGTTATATGGACTGAAGCAAGCTGCTCGTGCATGGAACTCGAAATTCAACCTTTTTCTTAAACAATTTGGACTAAAAAGACTGTTGTCAGAAACAAGTGTGTACATAAATGATAAACAAGAATCAAAGATAATCCTTGGCCTAATTATATGTTGATGATGAACATATCTCTGCCAAGGACCCCAAGATGATTGAACAAATGATTCATTATGAAACCTTTGTGTTGAATTCTCATGAACTCAACTATTTTCTTGTTCTAAAAATTGAAAGAAATCGAGAAAACAAGCCTACGTGTATTCATCAGAGCTGCTACATTGAAAAATAGTTGAATAAATTCAACATGAGCAATTGTAAACCTGCTGCCACTCCTGCGGATGTTTTTACAAAACTGAGAAAAGCAGCTTATGATGCAGAGACTATCAAAGTGCCATACAAAGAAGCTATTGGGGGCATTATATCCGGAATAAGACCAGATACTGCTTAAGCAACTTGCAAGGTTTCACAATACATATCCCATCCAGATGAAAATCATTGGACTGCAGTGAAACATATTATGAGATACCTAAAAGGAATTACTAACATTGGAATTACATTTAGAGCTGGTAGTACTAATTTGGTTGATTTTGCAGATACAGACTATACTGGTGATTTGCACAAAAAAAGAAGCACGAGTGGATAAGTCTTCCTGCTCAATGCAGGGACAATTACATGCGCATCGAAAATATAACAAGTGCAAGCCAAGTCGACTATAGAGGATGAATACTTCGCAGTTGCAGAAGCAGTGAAAGTAGCTCTGTGGTTATGACAAGCACTTTGTACACTATTATATGAACAAAAATCAGCTACCATCATTAACTGTGATAATTAGAGTGCTATCAAGCTTAGTATAATAAAATTGTTAATAACAGATATAAGCATTTTGATGTGCGCCATCATTTTATTCGTGATTGTCTAAATGATAAAAAGATTAACTTCCATAATGTCCGTATTTATTTAATTATTTATTTATTTATTTATTTATTTGATTATTTATATATTTAAGGAAAGTTTATTACAAACGTATCATGATAACTAGAGAGAAATGTGGTCAAATAAATGATACGATAGAAATACACTACTGTTTATAAAAATCGCAACACCCTGATGGAATAGCCCAATCTGCATTAAATTTGGAGCATTTGCATATCATGGGTCAGAAAAGAAACCATTAGATTTTCAGGTCAATAAAATGCGTTTTATTGTCACATTAGTATCGGGTGAAACCACCGTGGGATGCAATTACAGCCTCTAAACGTCGTGGCATTGAGTCAAAAAAGCTCTGAATAAGGGCCTGGGGAATGTCCTGCCATGCTCTGTCTACACGGGTATACAGTTCATCCACAGCTGCTGCTGCAGGAGTCTGACGAGCCAATCGATGAGCAACCCTGTCCCACACATGTTCGATTGGGAACATGTCTGGTGAACGAGCAGGCCAGGGGAACAAGGGCGTCTGATGTGCTTGGAAAAAGGCGAGGTTGATGGGCCCATTTCAACCTGAGGCGCCGGTGGTTTTGAGTCAAAGGAATCCGCAACAATGGTACTCGTGCCATCAATCCTCTGGAAATCAAACGGCGTCGTACAGTGCTAGCAGACATTGTCCTGCCTACTGTAGCACCCCACTGTTGTGCTAACACTGTGGAAGTGGCTGTACGATCTGCTACACACATGCGATAGAGGTGTCTGTCATCTCGCGGTGTCGTCGTGCTGAGCCTGGTCTTCGGTGTGCCCTGTTCTCTTCGCTCCACTGCCTCCATGCACGCATAATTGTCGTTGCATTACGTCCTACACGAGCAGTAATGTCACGATACGACCATCCCGCTTCACGCAGACCAATTATGCGTCATCTTTCAAAGTCTGTCAGCTGTTGATATGGTACCCTTCGTCGTCGTCGAGGCATGGTGTTCTTTCAAGCAATTACTCTGAAAATCTAATCATTTTCTAATCAACATTCCATCAGGGTGTTGCGATTTATATAAACAGTAGTATATTTAATGTGCCTTACGCGTATCGATATTAAACCATCTTCGGAAGCTATATCAGAAATTTATACAGAAAGGTTCAGGATAATGAATGAATTTGGTTGGTGGAACAGTTAATTACAATAGGTAAATTCAATGATTGGCGGATTGCATAGGGGGAAAGGCCATCCTATTAGAGAGCCATTCTGATGATGTCGGATCCAAGGTTTCTTGTCAGCTTCAAAGACGAATTTCAGGATATCTTCCCTTTCGAATGTGGTTCAGTTGTCAAATAGGATGTTTCGGTCTTTTTGGTGATGCTTCTTTATTTCGATTTCCTTCGGTTCTAACTTCCTCCAATATTCGCTCTTTCTATCCAATCATTCTTTTGAGTTCCTAGTATGTGAAATGTCTTTTTTTCTACCCCACTCGTACTTCTCTTTTCTCCATTCGAGGTCTTTATCTTTTCTGATTTGCGATTCTCTTGCTACTGCTCTCTCTTTCATGTTCCAAAACCTTTTACTAGAGTTTTCTCTCTTTTCTCCTTCCTTCCCTCTTTTCTTCTCTCTTCTTCACTTGGACTGTCTTGTCGTGTCTTATTTTATCACGGGGTGCCTTCCTTACAAAGCGCTTCGGCTTTGAACTTTCTTTGATTTTATTTCTATTTTCTCTCTTCCACTCATCTCGATCTCTCTTTGATCTGTCTTCACTTTTATTTTCTGACACCCTCTGAGTAAAGTGCATATCGTTGTGGTTGTGCTTTTTCGCGTTTCCAGTACAGTTTCCCACACTAAATTCAGATGACAAGTTCTATCACAAGCTAACTCTTGTTTTTTTTCCTTGGAAGTTTGACTTTATCCCGCTTTTCTCTCTCGATCCACTTAGTCATTCATTTCCTCTTACCTTCTCGCTCGTACTTTTCCTTCGGTTCGCTAAATCTATCCCTTTACCTTCGTTTTTCCAAGTCTTGAACTTTCTGACCTCTAAAATTTTCCTTTCCTTTCTTCTTTTCTTATTTCTCCTTATTTTGGCGAACCGCGGCTTGCGCTATCGCTCACCTTCTCGCCTCTTCCACTCCTCTTAACGGGGGTTAGCTTTATCTTGTCTTTAATTTTCTCTCTTCTTTCTTCCTTCTCCAATGTCACCTCATTTGATCTTATCATTGACTTCCGTAAATGAGGTGACACACACCGCCCGTTCATCACCTGAGTGCAAATGATAATGATATAACATCACTTTACAATAAATTTTTTAGACTTAATCTATGCATTAGATCCATTAAAACCAATATTGATTTCTTAATACAATGCAAAACTCGGCGTACTATTCCAAAATTCATCATGAAAATGAATTTCTGTAAAGGCAATATTCCAATCATTGCCAAAATTAGATAAAATAATAACCAGTTTTCCATTCCGGTAGAAACAGAAATTGAAGTTTATGCCCTCCATATTCTCCTTAGCGTGATTCTCCACCCTGTGTTATTTGATACTTTAACTAATAAAATCCATACCGCTAACAGCCATAAAAATAGAGCCAAACGTTTTAGGATTAAGTAGAAACTTAATAATATTCAACCTACTTGTATCTAAACACACACACAGCTTCAGGATAACCATGTCATACTTAATAAATCGAGTAGTGTAAAACTCCGTTACAACGTACCTCACTTTAACGAACATTTCAGAATAACGTACAAATTTCAAATCCCCGTCCCAAACGTAGGTATTTTAATTCTAAAAACTTTCAGAATTACGTACCTCACTTTAACGTACATTTCAGAATAACGTACTAATTTTACATCCCCTTAGTTAAATTATCCCTTCAGTACAACGTACATCGTTCACATGTCTTGCACTGATTCGTCAATGCAGCCCATGCGAAAGTTGCAACTGGGCCAATGGGCTAATTAAGCCGAGTTCACATTTCATTGGTTGGTCAGTAACCCGGAAATCTCTGCATGCTACATAATCTAGCATGTTCGATTGTCGCTTGTCGCATGCTACTCAGTCGGCATCCAATTTGTGCTGCAATTAGATTAGAGACCTTCACTCGACGGACGATTGCCCATCTTCAATACGGTAAGATTATGTGTTTGTTTATTTTAATTTATGTTTGTTTAATTTATGTGCATGTAACAGGGTGACTAGCGATCGGGATAGGTACGGGAATGTAACCGGGAAAAGTCAGGGAATTTTTTGTAAATGTGTTATTCTGAGCATCATTTCAACATTTCACTACATATTGTATATCCTATAGTGTATTTGTATTGAATAAAATAAAATGCATTCATGTATTCTTATGTTTTTCTATGAATATATGCATTTTTCGCAAGCCCCCCCCCCCCAGTTTCAGTATAATGTACACCTCAGAATAACGTACAAATTTCCAGGTCCCTTGAAGTACGTTGTAACGAGGTTTTACTGTACACAAGTAAGCTCGAAAGAACTCAACCTTCTTGAAAATGGTCTACAATTCTGTATTAATGATATTAATGAAGATTTAAAGGTATTGCTACCATCCATTACTGCTGAATCCCCCCACTTAGATGAAACCCAGAATGAGAACTTTAAAGTAATATGTCGTAATCAATTTATAAAAAACGTTAACAATCACAAAGAAAATCAAAGTGACAAACACAGAAAAATTCTCAATAATCTTATAAAGAAAGATGTTTTTTTACATAAAAGACAATAAAAGCAATCACCTTGTAATAATTGATAAAGATGAATACTACAAAGGTGTCGATGAACTTTAAAATTAGGGTCCATACATACAACTAAATAAAAACCCAGTAACTAAATTAACCAATAATGACAAAGAATGCTTTAACAACTGTAAGATCCCTTTTTAAAAACCAAAAACGCTATCAGTTCGTTCCTAGCAACCCACAAATCCCGAGACTTATTGCCCACCAAAACGCATAAAAATGGCAATAAATATAGGCCTATCACGTACAATATAAACTCCCCTAGTCTTGTCGCTAGATTCCTTCTCCAACACTTTCAGAAACTTGCATTACCCGGTGAAACCTATTCAGTTAAAACAGTCTTGATCTTATTGACAAAGTTAAAGATCTTAAAATTCCCAACGGACTTAGACTCGTCTCATTTAACATCAACCGGTCAGGTGGCCGAGAGGGCTAGGGCGTAGGCTTTCTAGTTCTCGAATCCCGCCATGGGCATGGAGGTTTGTGTTTGTCCCAGGCTGCGTACATATATAACTTGTGTAAAAGGCGCAAAATGATCTTAGCAGTCGACACCAAAATTTCTAATCAACCAACCAACCATTTAAAATCATTTCCTTGTATACTAGTACCAGGGTGACCCACTTATCTATCGTTGGTTTTGTTTTAGCTTAGTTTCGTTAGTTCTGGACAAAATTCCATGAAATTTTAGTATAGTGTAGGTAAAATTTAATATTTTACCGTTGCCAAATTTTATAAACATTCGTACAATACAACCAAAGTTCTGAACTTCAACGTTTCTATTCTCATTTTCAATAATTTTGTACAATCGTTCACGATATTCTAGCGTTTTCATTTTCATATCAACATTAATTTCATTAAATGTTGCAATAATTCGATGAATTGGTGGTTCAGCTTCATTTCAGTTCTAAACTTTCGCTGAACCATTATGACACTTTCGTCCATTCAAACCATGCTGCAACTTTTGCAGTATCACTAACTGCGTAGGTCATGGATTATTTCGTATAAAAGCTATTAATAATTATGATCTGAAAAAGTAAGAGATAAGATTTTAATGTTTTCTTCCACGTGGTAGTGAAACTTCATACATCAATGATCGAAATTGCCAAAGATATTAGAAAACAAACCCACGATAGATAAGTGGGCCACACTCTATACCAATTAAAGAAGCCCTTTCAGTACTTGAAGAAGTCCTTCAATGGCAACTATAACCCATTAGGAATTGTGAGGGTGATGATGATTTTAACAAGTTTATGCTGCAATAATAATTTTTTCAAATTAGCCAGTAATTTTTCAAAATGACCGATGGCACACCCATGGGATGTTGTACCAGCCCCTTTTTAGCAGATCTCTACATCAGGCATTTAGAACATAAGGCCGCTTACAGTTTGTCGTACTTCCCCAATGTTCGGTATATACAGGGTGAATACAAAAGTCTGAACCCCCCTTTTATTTTTTGAACCGAAGTAGATATGTCAATTTTGATGAATCCAATGAATAGGAAGTTGTGGGTGACCTATCCCATGGTGCACTTTTCATCATCCCAAATATGCAAATTAGGACATATTCAAAATTTATCTCAAAAACCGTATAGGATAGAGAAAAAAACCCAATTGCAAACTTGTTCAGCATAAAAAAACAAACAAAACAAAAAAAAATCATCCAAATCGGACCAACCGATCACCCACAATCACGGCACTATGTTGACCATTTCTGGAACGGTGTAGCTTGCCATCCTGGAATTGTTCTGTCTTCTGTGTGCGGAAACATGCCTTTTATTTGCTTTTCCGCATGAAAGTGAATGTGAGTATGGTAATTTATGTTAATTTTTTGATTTGCATGCTTTACATGGTGGAAATATCAACATTCAGTTTTCCTTGTGCTGTAAGCTACAAACAGTTCACCACGTCATTGTGGGTGATTGGTTGGTCCGATTTAGATGATTTTTTTTGTTTTGTTTGATTTTTTATACTGAACAAGTTTGCAATTGGGTTTTTTTCTCTACCCCTTACGGTTTTTGAGATAAATTTTGAATGTGTTCTAATTTGCATATTTGGGATGATGAAAAGTGCACCATGGGATAGGCCACCCACAACTTCCTATTCATTGGATTCATCAGAATTGACATATCTGCTTCGGTTCAAAAAATAAAAGGGGGGGTTCAGACTTTTGTATTCACCCTGTATATGAGGATGATATACTCCCCGGATTTGATTGCCAAAACCACGATCTACACAATTTCCTAACTGAAATCAACAACTTAGCCCCCTCCATTAACTTTATCTTTTCTAGACTTAATAGTGCACAGAGAAGGTCCTGAACTACACTTCAACATATACAGAAAACCTAACTTCATCCCATCATATATTCATGAAAATCCAACCACTGCTACTCCTACAAAATGGCAGCGTTTCATCAAATGCTCAAGAGTAAGCTGAAAATACCAATGACGAAAGAAAGAAGAGAAGAAGAACTACAAGATATCAGACATTTTGCCATCTACAACGGATACAACCCCAACATAATAGATAATTTACAGAGGAAACTTTAAAGGAGAGTGAAAATATCAAGAGCACACAACTTTAATAACCGTGCAAGGAGAAAAAGTAATAGTTTATAATCCTACCATATAAAAAGAACCTCACATAAGGTCTAAGTAAAAATCGCCCGTCTCTTTGGTCTAGATGTAGCATAAAAAAGCGGACACAGCATCAAGAAACTTCTGTGGAATATAAAACACCGCCCACCACACGAAACAAGCTATAAATTTATGAACTGAAATGTACTTCATGTGATCTCAGCTACATAGTCCAGAAAGAAGGATAAAAACACGCATAAAAGAACACTGCGTGTATCAAAAATGAAAAGCCTGAAAGCTCCAGTTTTGCACAGCATATCCTGCACAAAGTTTACACCGCTAAGATGGACGACTTCAAAATCTTTTCTAAAGTAAATGAACGCAGACTCCTGAATTTTCTAGAGTCCCTTGAGATTGCAAAAAAGGCACTAAATGACTTAATTAATACTGACAGAGACATAACTGATCTAACAAATTGGCATCCTAGCCTCCATTATATAGGAAACATCATTATATAGTTTAAAGCTAACATCATTTACACATTTATAAAAGTATAGAACATTCTAGGTTTTACCCCAAATATTCAGAAAATTTTTGATCATATTTACATCATGTAGTGACCTTTATTGATTCTTCTATTACATCACATATTTAGCTGGATTGGTTAATACTTTCTAATCTTTAAATTGGGTTTAGCTTTTAAGTTTTTATTTATTTGTAATGGTAGTGTGGGTCCATGTACTATTGTAGCCCACCGAAGATGGTTTAATACCGAAACCGGTCTGAAATAAATTTAAAATTGTTGCATTTAAGAACTCACTACCATTATTTTATTTTTATTTATTTGTATTTATTTCCTTATTTGTTCTTTTATTTATTTTATTTAGTTTTTTGTAGTTTTATTTATTTATTTATTTATTTATTTATTTATTTATTTATTACAGTACTTATTTATCCCCCCCCCCCCCTGTTTTATGTATTCTTTTTGTTTTGATATTTGAATCCTATCATTGTGATATTTGGTTTTATTCAGGCCCCTTACGGCCTTCCTTCAGGAATCCTCTAATGCTGTCCTGCCACCCTCGCTCTCTTTACATCTCCCCTTCCCTACCCTTCTCTGTGACACTTATGGATACCCTCTTCCCCCCCTCCCATCCCCGTGTTTATAAGCTTTAAATTTCGTTGCACGTGTTAATACCACATTTAAAGCTCATTGTTTTAGTCTCTAAAAACATTCTTTGAAAAAGTTATTTTTAATTTATTATCGTTCATACGTATATTGATTTTGTCCAACCTGTTATATCCTTGAACCCTCGTATAGCAAATGATTTGAGTGTAACTTCTGATTGGCTGACATAATGTTGTTTTAAACTGCTATTAGTCCCCTTGCTTTGTAACCCCCTCCCTCTCCTTCCCCCAATTTCACACCTGCAATGTAGTGGGGAATTCTGTTACATTTGTATACATGCATGCTGAAGAAGATCCATGATTATCGAAATGCGTATCCATGATTAATAAAAAATCAAATGTGGAAAGTGATAGTGTATCTCTCTCTCTCTCTCTCTCTCTCTCTCTCTCTCTCTCTGTCTCGAATGTCTCTCTATCTCCCTCTTTAGTCAGTTTTTTTTATAAAATTGCTGGTATTTAAATTGCTGGTGTTGTTATTACAGCTTTCAAAGTTTGGGCCACTTAAACGGTATATTTTTAAACAGTTTTTTCAAAACATTTTCAAAGCCTAAAACCAGCCAATGTATTGCCTTGATAATTAATAAAAATAAAAATAATTATCTGAATTCTATTTAAGAGCTATTTATTATGCATGTGGCATGGTTGGATTTACTCTACAATTCTACATGTCACACTATCACTCATGTGCCATTTCTTTATCTTCTACTTTTACCATCTTAATTTTCATTCAGTAAAATGAATTGTTTGAAAGGGCTAAATACGTAAAAACAGATTGATTGAAGTTAATCGCTCTGTAATAAAAAAGTGTTTTATAGCATTATCCCTCAATAGCGAATACATAAAAGAGGATGATATCGTGGTCCCTCTTTTAACTTTTTTTTTATCAAAAAAATAATTTTTTTTATTCTAGAACTTGAGATATGAACAGCTAATATGAATTCAACTGTAGTTTAGTTGTCTTCTTGAAGGTGAAAAGTAAGTGAATTAAAACTTAGATGGAAGCTCAACCTTTGTGGAAAAAAAAAGTCCACGGATAATCGCTATATTTAATAATTGCACTTCGCTTGATTAAAGAGTAAAAAAATGTAGTCTTAGAATGTCAAAGTGGTAGTGTTTCAATAAAAGAAGCTACTTCTTTTGAAATAACGTTTCATCGTCAGGGTAGGAAACAACTACGATCAAGTCAGTCCCCGCCACTGAATATATGATATATGCACAACAATCAAACAAAAATTTTTTGCTGACTGGTGGGTTACAAAGAAGCTTATAAGATTAGATAAAATGACAAGTAACGTAACATATCTAATTAAACAAAATTATCAAATGATATCAATATATATACAAAAGTGCAAAGATTTATAAAGTTTTTAATGATTGGCTCTTATAAGTGGAATGTTTATATGCGATTAATGGAGTTGGGTTCGTTTGAGTGTTGTGGTGTTCGCCTTTTCTTGTTAATGATGTTATTCACGGCTTCCAGCAGAGGGTTTCTTTCAAAGTTGGTGTGATTATTCAGGAGCTTGTCGGTGTTTATATACTACCTGATCTCCAATGTCTCGTACGTCAATATTCTTTTGGAGTCCCTTTCGAATTTCAAAACTGTCATGATCTCCTGGATAGGTCCGAATGGGTGCTTCTTTTTAATAAGGTAGTCCAAAAAAGCTGACTTTCCTTCGTTATTGACCAACGCCCTTCAATATTCGTTAAAGTGCTCTCTGAAGGACCTTTTTGTCAATCCGATATAAAACCAATCACATATAAGGCAAGTGCGCCAGTAAACCCCACTAGCCAATAAATGCTGTCCAAGTCTGGCTGTTTTCTGTCGGGTTTAACGCATGTCTGCATTTATTGTTTGTCTTGAATGCTATCCCGGCGCCTTTATGAAGAAAACATTGCAGTTCCTGGATATCTCAGGGCTAATGTACGTGAAAGCTGTGTTTTCTGGTCGGTCTTAGGGTCCTGTTTTTTGCATTTTCTCCGATTGTATATTGCGTGTGTAGCATGTTCGAGGAAGGAGTTCCTCCTGTGAACCTGATATGCGAGAAAATATTTCATCTCTTTTGTCCTTGTTGGTTACTGGGTACGACATTGCTTATTGAAATAATACCTCAGGGCTGCTGTTTCGTGTTGTGGCATGTGATTGTCGGTAGTGGTGGACTTACGAAATATGTTAAAGTCCAGTCCTCTTAAACTTTCATTTCTTCGAATCGTTAGGTCTAGGAAGTTTACTTTTCCTTTTTCCTCCTCTTCTATTGTGTAGGATATGTTGCGGTGGCAAACGTTGAAAGTGTTCAGGATGTGGTTGGCGTCTGGTTTTGATCCGTCCGAAACGATGATTGTTTTTATTCAAAGTTCATCTGATCATTCAGGAGCTTCTTGGTCTTTATGTACTTCCTGATCCCCAGTGTCTCGTCAGTCAATATCAATTCAAATATCTATTATTGATATTATTTGCTATTTTTGTTTAATTATTCTTGCTATGTTACTTGTTGTTTTATCTAATTTTGTAGACTTTTTTTTAGGCTACCATTCAGAAAGAAACCTTTTCTCTGATTTGTGGGCCGTAGTCGTTCCCTACCCTGATGATGTAATGTTATTTCGAGATACATAATTTCCTTTAATAAATCACTACCATTCTGCTATTCTAAGACCCTTTCATACTCTTGCCATATTTGCTAGTTGCTGGAAGATGGAAAGTCGTTGCTTATTTATTGTGTGACAAGTTGTTTTCCAGTGCTTGCAAGAATTCTTCAGACACAGTGGCACTAATGGGTGAACTCTTTAAGATGCTATTTTGCATGGTATAAATTTCACTATTGAACATGACATTGTTCTGGTTATATGAGGTCCTGAGTAAGTTTGTGATATCCTTACAATCGTCGTGTTCAATGTAGTTTTGGATGAGACGTTCTTCAACTAAGTCTATAGTTTCTGTAAATGATATGATAGTGTATAAGTTAACGACATCTAACTATATGATCTTGAAGTACTCTTCAAACTTAAGTTTGTAAGGTCTTCTATAAGCTGTCGGCTGTTCTTCACCACGTATTTGTCGTCTACTGGACATAAGTCATGGATGGTATTCATCGCCAGGTATTATTCTAGTGGGGTTTTTTGCCAGATAGTACAATGCCAATTCATCATCGGACTTATTGACTGGTTAGGCTTGTGCATGTAGCGTGTAAGGGGAGAGGGTCTGGTTCACTGCAGGATGACCCATTCCTTGAAGAGGTAAGAACACAAGTTTTTCTTCACTGATCTTATGTCCTTCAGAAAGCTTTGTGTCAGGTTCTTTTTCAGAATCCGTTGCTACTGATAAATTACTTTGTTTTCCGTTGATTTTCACTGTCGTAGATTATTACTGTAGCGCCATCTTTGTCCGACTCTTGCTTCGTTCGTGGTCTTCGTCAGGTGGTAAATTTTTGATTACGTTGTGGATTCTTTCTTTCTAACTCCTGGGCAACCGTTACTCGTGCGCTTTTTCTCTTCTCGGGTTTTAGTTTTTGTAGGGCTTATTCCACTTCCATTGCGATTTTCAAGAAGTCATTGGTATCAACGTTTCCGAAAATTGTGCTTCACAACTTTTTCTAGCAGGGTTGCCTCCTTATCCATGAATTTGATTGAGGTTAATTTGATTGAGGGTTGCCTCCTTATCTTTTCACAACCTTAGTATAAAAATTAAATTTGCTATTTACACTTTTTCCGTTCTCGCGTGTCGAAAGTCAGTCTATCTTCTTTGCATGAGATCTTCGGTTTTTATGTACTTGGCCATCTCCAGGAGTATTTTTAAAACAAATAAATGAATTCCTTGAATTCATTCGTACTTTCTTGTTATGGATAGATGAGAGTTCTTCTATGATACATTTTATTTCTGCATAACTCTTGGTGCGGTGGGCTGCTGGAGATTTGTCCCTAATCTTAATGATGGCGTATCTTGAGATTACCTTTAGATGTAAGAATCTTCTTATCGGATCAACAAAATGGTCTTTCAGAGAGCGCTTTAACAAACATCGAAAAGCATGGGTAAATAATGATGTAAAGTCGGCTTTTTTCGAACCACCTTATCAAGAAGAAGCACCAATTCAAACCCATCCACGAGATCATGACAGTTTTGAAATTTGAAAGGGACCCTAAAAGAATATTGACTTACGAGACACTGGAGATCAGGAAGTACATAAAGACCGAGAAGCTCCTGAATGATCAGATGAACTTTGAAGGAAACCCTGTTCTGGACGCTGTAAATAACATCATTAACAAGAAAAGGCGAACACCCCACCACTCAAACGAACCGAACTCTAGTGATCGCATATAGTTATTCCGCTTATATGAGCTAATCGTTAAAAACTTTATACTTTTAGTACTTTAATATAGCCTATATCTATTATTGATATCATTTGCTATTTTTGTTTAATTATTCTTGCTATGTTACTTGTTGTTTTATCTAATTTTGTAGGCTACCATTCAGAAAGAAACCTTTTCTCTGATTTGTGGGCCGTAGTCGTTTCCTACCCTCATGATGTAATGTTATTTCGAGATACATAGTTTCCTTTAATAAATCACTACCATTCTCCAATTCTAAGACTCTTTTTTACTCTTGCCATATTTGCTAGTTGCTGGAAGATGGAAATAGAAACTTACAAGTTTTTTTGGAAGAAAATCGTAGAAGAAAGGATGGATCCTGTCCAAATGAACTTACGCTTGGTAACCCTCCTCCTGAAAAGGTACCCATCTCAGTTGCATCAAGAATTGAATGCCAAGGGGAACTAGAATGCTCTTGCCGTTGCAATATATGAAAGGCTGCATACTCTGCGTGCAGATGGAATGGGTAACCCAGATGTAACGCTAAAGACCTGTTGATTATTCATTTCTCCTCTCGTCGATATTTCATAAGAAGAGGAAGCTAGCTGATTTCTCGTCGATTTTGAACATATGGTTTAATTAAGTCTGTATAGGTGAGAAATTGCAACGAAAATAAGCACATAAGTTCAATTAACAGTCATTGGGAAATCGATGACTTTATTGGGAACCATTTAAGTTAGGACCTCTAGGAAAGCATTAGTGGCAATCTAGAGCGCCAAAATAACGCCATGTTTGAAGTCTTTCAGCAGAGAAATTATGAACTGGATATCATGCAAAAGCGTCGATGGATACATGGACCCCTTATAAAAGTATAAAGTGAATTTTCCCGCGTTTAGTATAGCCTAATTTGGCTGATTGGGTTCAAGAAATTTTACAACGAACTTAAAATTGGACCAAAGCTCGTGAAGTAATCGAGAGTGGCTAGAATGCTTATGGTCTTTACATGCTACAGAATATAAATTTAAGATATAAAGTCTCAATTTCCATATTTACTAATTTCGGCATAAAAGGGTTAACAAAATTGCTTATTTTATTTTATATGAATATTTTTTAAATTGAGTATTTTTATTATTACCAGTTTATTGTTCTATGATTGCTATTAATTGTATTTGCAATTGTAAATAACAATTGAAATTTAAATTGAAATTGAAATTGTGTTTTTAAATAAATAAATAAATAAATAAATATATAAATAAATAAATAAATAAAAAATAAAATTTCCCAATTATCATTTTACGAAGCGGTCCCTGAAGCGAGAGGATAGGCTACCCATCAGTACTGTCCTGTATATTTTTTGCAACACCCTCTACATGTACAGACCAGGAAAATTAATAATTTTGATTAATGGACTAAGGGAGTTTTGGTGTATGGTTTTAGTCGTCCTAAAATGCGACAGCTTACCATAAGTCGTCTGCCTTGTTTCCATCTTACACCTTTAGCATCTTAATTTTCATTCTCTATATTTGGTTATTTCAAAGGGCTGAATAAAAACAACATGATTAAAGTTAATTGCTCCATAATAAATAAGCGTTATATTGACAAAAATGAATGTAGCAAGCAGCCCTATAATGGGGTAAGTTGTTACATTTGCAGTTGTGTCAAAAATATTTATTTGTTAAAAAACAAGTTTCTCAGAACTATTTAAATGCTAGTTGCAAACACAAAGGTTTTGTAGTAAAATGCGAAATATCATTTACATTGTTGCGTTCCTCCACCTCCGCAATATGTCAATTTCCACTCTAGAATAAAACTAATAAGTGTTGGGGTGAAGGATGCAAAGGTTCGGGGCCAAACTCAGAAAAAACACCTGATACTGCGATATTGTTTGTTCAACACAAATTTATTAAACATCACCTTATATAATACTCATTTACATACTTACTTTTCATTTTTATCTTATTACTTTAATTACAGTATTAACTTGAC
>JAHWFO010076627.1:63585-157258 GCA_023313115.1 Rhysida immarginata | reverse complement strand
TTGAGCCATTTTTGGAGGGCTATAGCACACCAACCAAGCTAAATAGAATGTTCCTCATTCCTCCTGGTCTTGGTATATTTTTATATCTACCCTGTAGGAATAAGTGTGTAAAATTCCAAGAAAATTAGGAAAGGTAAACTGGGAACATTCTCTTATTTTGGTCCACTTGACATGAAATCACCCAACTGCATAACTGTCAATATTGCGCTGTATATAAGAAATTATAAAAGGGGTATGGGAGCAATATATTAGAACTCACAGCAAACTCACGTGTACAGATCCGCGATTTTGGACCCAGCTGCTCAGGTAAATATTAGTGTGTTTGTGTAAGGACTCTTCAGTGTTGCGCTGTTTTTGAATTAGAAATGCCGCAGTGCTGCGTTGTAAATTTTAATACCAGACCAAAAAAAGGCAGCCAACTTTTCCGTCTACCATTCGGTAAAGGAAATGAAGAGTGTTTAAAAATATGGCTGCATCGAATTGGTCGAAAAAACTGGAATCCAAATGCCAACTGTCGATTATGTGAAGTAAGTGTCAGATCATTTCTCTAAGGCGAGAAAGAATCAAGCCAAGAGGAATGATCAGGCACAGCCGCTGAAAGAAGTTAAGCAACGGGGAGCGTGGTCAGCAAAAGGCTGGGTAGAGCTACAGAAAAATACCTTCCCTCCTCCTAGCCAATTTTTTAAGAGCGGCCGAGCTTTCGAGAACCAGGATAAGCGTCAACCATTGGCTGGGATCGAAATTATGCAACGCAGAAAACAAGAGAATCGGAATAAAAAGAGCAATCAAGGCAACGATCAGGGCAGATTGACAGTTCCTCGCCATGACGATAAAGGATGAAGGAAAGTTTCCCGAGACATAGGAGGTCTTCGTAGTGATTAGTGCTTGTGAGTGACTTTCATTCTTGGACTTGTAAGTTATTCACGCAGCAACCAACGCGTGCGTGAGTGACTCTGTGACTTCGAGTGACACTCCCCCCACCGACCCCCGGGGGAGGTTTCACCCCCCCCCCCCAACTTTTCTACTCTAAGCCATGGAGAACATGGTGTTTATGGTTGCCGACGGACCAATAGCCGTCGGCATGTTTATGAAAGAACTCTACCTGAGGACGGGTATCCCGTGTTACCGTCTGGCGATCCTTCTGTTTCTGTCGTGCAGAGACTTTCTCCAAACTAATGGAGAATGCTCTGCTGACAGCGAAACATAGCAGACCGTGGCGTGTCTGCGGATTATGTCAAGGTAGGGTAAACCACCATCCGCCTGGTCTATGCTAAGCCCGGATATCTGCCCATCTGTATCTGGGGCGCGTCGCCGCTGATGGAAGAAGATTACCTGAAGCGTTACATGTCTGACTATGGTCAGGTGAAGAAAGTAGCCTACCCAATGCATCCAGATTCTCCCCTGCAGAATACTGGTGATATCATAGTGGACATGAACCTTCAGAGGGACATTCCAGAGAACCTTTTAATGCACAGTAACAAAGTTCGCGTGTCTTACAAGGGTCAAAGGCAGTGCTGCCGGTACTGCAAGAAAACGTCGCACGTCAGAAAAGACTGCCCTCCCGTAAAGAAATACGATGCCTGTAATGGCATTGTGAGCAAATACCACCAGTGCCCGGAGAGGGTGTTTGCAGCGCCAGCAAATGTTCCAGCTTTGCCTAAAGGAATGTCATCCTAGCAGCAAGACATGATGTCTTCACCAGCCAAGTCCTCAGGGCCAACCAGAGCTTCGTCGCCTGGATCACCATCGCGGAAGTGCCAAGTTTCACCGGCTCTTCCGACTCTTCCCCAGGAGCAGAAGGAGATGATGCCACCACCGCCTCGAACATCTTCGACTCCAACTACATCTTCGGAGCCCAGGAGGGAGCGGCTATCGTCACCTCCTTCCAAGCTCCCAGAGATAACACCTCTTCCTCAGTCATCTCTGGAGTTGACAACGTAGGTGCTTCAATAGGAGCAGAATCTGCCTTCTCAGTGGTGGAGTTTCCAGCTCTTCCTCCACCAGCGCAGACAAAAACATCACAGCCTGCACAGACTAACCATACGTCGTCAGCTTCCAGGATGACATCTTCTGCTGGAACCTCGCTTCCATCAGCGCAGAAACAGCAGGATCATCTTGTGAGGACGAGGGGTCCCCGCAAGAGAAAATCCAGACGGGATCGTGACAGCAGGGACGAGAGAAGAGCCACTTCTTCCTCCGAGAGAGACAGCCGCGCGAGCCACCAGCGCAGCCCCTCTTCCTCATCATGTCGTCTGCGATCTCCGATGAGAAGAACGACGGAGCCTCCCATATCATCTGGGAGCCCAAGTCTCAACCGGTTACAGGTCAGCAGGTGCTCCATTAATCATCCTCAATGAACGTCATTTCCCTGAAAGTGCATTCTCTTGGTTCCTCTTTTAAGCAATCGGAGTTGTCATCGTTTATTACCCTGTACAGGCCGGACATCTTGTTACTTCAAGAAATAAAACTCGCCACTTCACATCAGTGCTACGAACTTCCGGGCCTTCGAAAGCAATACACCAACAGACAATTCTTTATCAACTCTTCATCACCAAATGGGAAAGGAGTTGCCTCCATCATCTTCAACCCTTCCATTCTGGTGTCGAACTGTGTGTATGACTGCGAGTGCAGGGTAATCTCTTTGGACATTTCAACATCTGTTGTCAATTTCCGATTGCTTAATGTATATGCACCGTGTAGAACAGCAGAGAAACCAACGTTTTTCAGTGACTTAAATAACTTTTTATGTTCCACGTTGCCTGTGGTGATTGCTGGAGATTTGAACTACCATCCGGACGACAACAACATCTTCTCGTCTGGTCATGTGTATAGATTGTCCAGCAAAATGCATTGTTCGACCTATGGACACACCATCCACAAAGTAGTCAGCTTGGATCCACTTTCCATCAAGGGCCCACTACATCAAGATTAGATCTTTTTCTCGTTGACAATGCATTTGCTGGTTCGCCGGGTGAAATGGAGGTAATTCCATGTTCATTCTCCGACCACAGTGCCATCATGTGGTCATGGAGTCCTCCATTTCCAGCATCATCTTCAGGCTCTGCAGTCCATCGCAATTGGTTTCTGAATGTTTCTCTGCTCGACGAAGAGGAATACAAGGGAATGTTCGCTCAGTTCGTTGAAAAACATCTTCATAATGTGCCTGCTACACTTGCTTCGTGGTTAGAGCTGAAAAACAAAAATAAACAGTTCTTTCGGAAGATTGCGTTAGTTGCTGCTCATTGTCGACGTCGTCATCTCCTCGTGTTACAAGAGATCCTCCGGCTCCTCCAAGTATCCACCCCGAAGAAGGCGTTTGAGATGAAGATACGTCAAGTGAAGAGTGAGATCAACGCTCTAATGATCCAAAAGGCAGCCGGCGCAGCTCTCAGAGTCAAACTTTCCTGGGCGACTGACGTCAGGAATTTATCATCAGCAGCGTTCGCCGAGGGGAGACGACGTGCCAACAAAAAACGATGCCATCGATTGGTGGTGGAAAATGGGGAGTTGAATTCTGACCACGACATCTTTCACGCCCATTTTTCATCCTTTTTCAGTAACCCAATCGTTCCATCAGTCGAACTGAAGCAGTGGATTGGGGTGCTAAGACCTTTTTCTGAGGATGCTGACATGTCTATCTCTCGTCTTTTTTCCGAAGATGAAGTCAAGAAGTTCCTGTCAGAAGACTGCCATCATCAGTCCAGCCCGGGTATGGATCGCATACCATACTCGGACTTCACCGTGGGGAAAATCATCTTACTTCCCAAAGTGCCGAATCCAGAGCTTGTTACCCAGTGGAGGCCAATAACCCTCCTTAACACCGATTACAAGGTCTTCACTGGTGTATTTCAACAGAGACTTAAAGTTTTTGCCGAAGATTTCATCAATCCCAGACAATCCTGCTCTATTCCATCATGCAGGATGTCTGATAATCTAATTACGATTTGGTGTGTGATGGAAGAAGCGTGTGCTCGTCAGCAAACTCTTGCCGTTTTAAGCCTTGACCAGGATAAGACTTTCGACAAAGTGAACCATCAGTTTCTCTTTGAAGTGTTTCGTCATCTTCGTCTTCGGACTTTTACCACGATTATTTCCGCACTGTATGTTTCGGCCGCATCATGTGTGGTGATTAATGGTTCCGTATCCGCTACCTTTGATTTGTGTAAGAGTGTCAGGCAGGGGTGTCCTCTTTCCCCCCTGCTATACATCTTTTATCTCGAACCATTATTACAATACCTAAATCGCCACCAAGATCTTCGAGGATACGATCTGCTAGCAGCATCCATAAACATCAGGACTTGGCTTATGCAGATGACTTAGTGCTTTTTGCGTCCGATCCCTATTCCTTGAGCATCTATAAAGAGACCTTTGACCACTTTAGTAGTTCGACGGGGAGTTCCATCAACCTCGTCAAGTCTAAAGGTATTGCTACTGGGAAGTCGACTGTGGACTACCTTAAAACTTTCCCAATAACATGGTGCGACCGAATTACAGTGTTAGGATATGTCTTTTCTTTCCAACCGACTATGGACTCTATGCATTGGCAACAAGTGATTGAGAAGTGCATCTCTCGCCTTGACCAAAACTTCCGGTTTTCAACATCAATGTTTGTCAAGGTGAGATACATCAAGACCCATGTACTTCCAGTTCTAACATCTAAGTGTCTATTCATCTTGCCTCCGTATAAACTCTTCAGGAAACTGCATAGTGCAATTAAAAACTGTGTTTGGGGGACAACGTCTTAGCAACGTCATACATTAAGAGCAGCGTTCCTCTTTATTCCCCTTGAGAGAAGGGAACTAAGTGTACCTGATATTAAGCGTTATCTCAGTGCTGCTAGATTGGCTGCTATGATACGGGTATTTCTTTGCCCTCCCCCTTTATGGGCGAACCTTTTCTTTTTACACCTAAGATTTTTTTTCAAGGAGAATAGGCTCCTATTACCATCCTTGTTGCCAGTAGTGACGTGTCATTTCCTTCCTGACATTTATAGAACATTTAACCTCGACCGTATTACCGATGCTACGCCATATTGATCCACAAGACTTGGGAGTACTACGTCTTTCGTGGTTTTTTCAGCAGACCGACCCTCGAGAATCGACCGACATCCTTCGAATTTTTCCCGATCACCTGTAGGCAACAGTCATGAAGCTTCTAAAATCTTTTGCTTTTGAAAGAACATTATTTAATTATCAATGGGGGCTGCTGCATCACGGGTTCTTTTCCCTTCAACGTCTGCATCAGTGGAAATTGATCGTGTCTGATGGAGGTGGATATTGCGGCGTAGCCGAGACCGTCAGCCATATATTTTACGAGTGCCGGTTTGCGAAGTCGATCTGGGATCGTTTGAGGCAGCATTACGGGCTGGTACAATTTTCGAATCAGTCTGTGCGCTTCCTCTTAAACGATTCCTCTTAAACGATTCCTCTTAATCGATTCCTCTAGCAAGGTATTTAAAACGGACCTAGCTATTTTGATCGCCTTCATTAATAAAGTCTTTGGCTGGCACGTTGGAGTCGATCGCAGGGTCAGCCTCCATCACCCTCGACCGCATAGAGGAAAGTGGCCGATCTACTTCGATCCTTTCTGCTCCTTGAATGGCCAAGGCTAGGTCCGTTTACATTTAAAATATGCTAAACATCATCTAAGTGTTTATGCGAGGTAATCGGAAGAGGCCAGACCTTCCTTTTCACATTTCCGATGGCCTTCTGATACTTCGTCAGATACCTTACAGCATGTGCGCCTGGGCGCTTAGATTTTAAGACCTTATGATTAGGCGTCCGCTGAGGCAACACCATCAGCCTCAGCTCCAAAAGCGGAAGGAATGGAATCACGAAGATGGGACGCTAAAACAGAGTAGTGGATAGTGTCTTCGTTTGAGTGAGATTTGGACTTTAAAAATTTTTCCACGCAGCAAGCGACCAACGAGTGTTTGAGTGACTTTCCTGATACTGAGTGTCCCTCCCCCCGGCCACCTCCGGGGAGAGTTACGCCCCCCCCCCGCGAAATTTTGTGACATTATTTATTCACCATTGAGAACATGGTGAATATGATGGCCGACGGGCCCTTTTCCGGCGGCATGTTTATGGAGGAGTTGTACTCTAAAACGAGTATTCCTCCTGTACTGAGTCGAGGATGCTCTGTAGGCAATGCAATGTGGCAGACCGTATTGTGTCTGCTGATACCATCAAGGTCGGGCAGACCACTGTCCACCTGAGCTTTGCAGAACCCGGATATGTACCAGTCATTATCTGGGGTGCATCGACGCTGATGACTCAGAAATATCTCAAAAGATACATGTCAGACTACTGTGTGGTGCATAGGGTTTCGTACCCTCAGTACCCCGATTCTCCTCTTCAGAAGACGGGCGACATCGTAGTCTACATGGACTTACCTAGAGACATTCCAACCGAGGTTGTAATGCGCGGAGATCGTGTCTCAGCGTCTTACAAGGGTCAAATTTCATCAGTGCCCAGAGAGGACCTTTGCATCACCAGCAGCTCCATCATCGCCTAAAGAATGTCTCCCCAGCGATCTTACAAGGGTCAAAGACAGTACTGGTGGTACTGCAAAAAGACGTCTCACGTTAGGAAAGACTGTCCTTTCCAGAAGAAGTGTGACTACTGCAACAAAGTAGTCAACAAATTTCACCAGTGCCCGGAGAGGACGTTTGCACCACCAGCAGCTCCGTCATCGCCTAAAGGAATGTCTCCCCAGCGATCTCCGAAGATGATATCAACGGCCAAGTCACCAGAGCCGAGCAGAGCTACGACGCCTTCGCGCCCACCTCGAAGGCAGCGTACGACGCCATCTCCGCCGTTTTCGAAACAAGGGAGGAGATGCCACCATCTCCGATGCCCATGAAACCTAGGGAGGAGAAACACATACTCCTCACCCATCAAAGGTCCAAGATGGCGCCCTCTTACCCGATCCATCAAGCGACATCTCGATGGTTGAGAAGGTGAGCTCTGCAGAAGATGGTGCAGACGTTTCAGGTTATTCCGAATCGATCTTTCCAGAGGAAGGTTTTCCAGCCATTCCTCCGCCTGCGAAGACTTCGACTTCGCCGCCTTTACGGATCGCCTGCGCGCCTGCATCAGCTTCAGTGTCATTATCTGCTGGGAATTTAAAGTCATCAGCATCAGCACAGTGGGAGGGGTTAGCAATGGCAAAGAAACCTGGCAAGCCTAAAACCAGACGGCTTCACAGCAGAAGGGACTGCGTTGCTGCTTCCTCGATAGAGACAGCCGCGAGAGTCATCATCGCAGCACTTCTTCCTCCTCATTTCGATCTCCGAGGCGGAAGTCGAAGGAGCCTCCACCATCATGTGTGAAGCTCCAGTTTCGTTCGGAGAAGTGCAAGAGCCAGCTACGTGATTCCACAATGGAGTTCATCTCACTGAACGTGCATTCCCTGGGTTCGTCTTTTAAGCAATCGGTTTTATCGACGTTTATTGCCCTGTACAGGACGGGCATACTTGTGCTTCAAGAAGTAAAGATTGATCCTATGGTACAATCTACCTGGCCTTCGTAGACAATTTCCTCGTGGACAATTTTTCATTAACTCTTCGTCACCGTTTGGGCAAAAGGTTGCAACTATCATCTTCACCCCCTCCATTCAGGTGTCGAATTATTTGTGCGACAGCGAGTGCAGGGTAATATCTTTAGACATTACATTTTCTAATATTAAATTCCGATTGCTTAACGTGTATGCCCTGTGCTCGAGTGGAGAGAAATGAGACTTTTTCAACAACCTACAAGTGTATTTGTGTTCATCATTTCTTGTAGTGATTGCTGGTGATTTTAACTGTCATCCAGACGCAGACAACATCTTTTCGTTTGGAATGCGCATCGCCTGTGCCAGCTAAATACATTGTTTGATCTATGGCCTGTGAATTCTCGTGGTCATCTCAGTGGGTTCACATTTCATCAAGGACCCACTGTGGCATCGCAACCTGATCTGTTTTTGGTCGACAATGTGTTTGCTAGTGCAGCTGGAACAAGCCATCTTGTGGTCTTGGGATCCTCCATTTGTTTCTCTGGCAATTGCTGCAGATCATGTCACCAATAAGAAATGGTTTCTGAACGTTTCTCTGCTCGACAATGAAGAGTACCGGGGAATGTTCGTTCAGTTTGTGGAAAAACATCTCCACAATGTGCCTCCTACGCCTGAATAGTGGTTGAACTTTAAAACAAAAATCAAAAATTTTTTTCGGAAGATTGGATTGGGTGTAGCCAGACGTCGTCATCGTTACCTTCTCATGCTGCAAGAAATATTGCGACTCCTCCGTTGTTCCTCCCCAAAGGAGGAGTTTCAAGCTGAAATTCAACAGGTGAAGAGTGAAATAAACGCTCTAATGATCCGGAAAGCTGCCGGCGCAGCACTCAGGGCTGAACTTACCTGGGCTGCTGACGTCAGGCACATGTCATTGGCAGCCTTCGCTGAGGAGAGGCGTCGGGCTAGCAATAAACATTGTCATCGATTAATGGTAGAGGGTGAGGAAGTGGAATCTGATGCCGACATCTTATCAGCCTTTCACTCTCACTTTTCATCATTTTTTAGCCATCCAATTATTCCCTCAGACACCACGAAGCAGTAGATAGAGGCATTAAGGCCTTTTTCTGTGGAAACCGATTCGTTTGTAACGCGTCCCTTCACCGAAGATGAGGTCAAGAAGTTTCTCTCGGCAGACGGCCGTCATCATTCTATCCCTGGCTTAGACGGCATTCATTATTTCTTCTTCAGTTCGTCGTGGAAACTTCTTGGGCCTTTCCTGGTGCGAGTCTTTAATTCAAATATTCAAGACTCGTCTTCCATCACACCGGATTTTACTGTGGGGAAAATCATAGTACTCCCTAAATGCCCGGATCCAAAACTCTTGACCCAGTGGAGACTGATTACATTACCTAATACGGACTACAAAATCTTCACTGGGGTGTTCCAGCAACGGCTTAAACTCATTGCCGACGAGTTGTTTGATGCGGGTCATTCCTGCTCAATTCCAACATGCAGGATGACAGACAATCTTATAACTATTCGGGGTGTAATGGAAGAAGCGGAATTTCGCTAACAAACACTTGCAGTGTTAAGTCTCGACCAGGAAAAAGCGTTTGACAAGGTGAATCACGAATTTCCATTCCACCAGCTTCACCTTCGGACTTTCGCTGTGATTATTTCTTAGAAGGTGTCAGGCAGGGATGTCCTCTATCACCTCTCCTGTACATCTTCTGTTTGGAGCCAATACTGCAATTCTTGAACCGTCACCCGGAGGTTCGAGGATATGAGTTTTCAGCTGCGTCCATCAATATCAGGACTTTAGCTTATGCCGGCGACGTCGTGTTGTTTGCTTCGGACTCATATTCCCTGAGCATTTACAAGGAAACCTTCGATCACTTCAACACTTCGATGGGGAGTACCATCAACCTCGTCAAGTCGAAGGGAATTGCGATTAGGAAGTGGACGGTCGACAAGCTCAAGTTATTCCCAATAACATGCTGTGGTCAGATCACAGTGCTCGGTTCCATATTTTCATTTCTTCCGGTCATGGACTCAATCCATTGGCAGCAAGTGGTGGATAATTGCCCACCTTCAGAGAAATTTTTGCTTTTCCACGTCAATGCTTGTCAAGGTGTCATTTGTGCAAACTCATATACTATCACTGTTGACTGCTAAATGCTTATTCACTTTACCATTGGCAAAAATTCTTCACAAAGTTCGCAGTGCTATTGACAGTTGTGTGTGGGGGAGTTCTGTGCACCGTCATCCAGTTCGGGCAGAGTTTCTCTTCACTCCCTTTGAAAGAGTGGGGTTAGGCCTGCCCGAGATTTGGCGATACCTCATTGCAGCAAGGATGATTCGTGTTCCCCCCCCCCCACTCCCCACCTTTGTGGGCGAACTTTGTGTTTGTGTACATACGATTGTTCTTTAAAGTGAATAGGATACTATTACCTCACTTGATGCCAATAACTTCTAATTTGGTCACCCGAATATTTACCACCTTTTTCAAGGGGACCTAGTGACTATTCTACCAGCTTTGCGACAGCTAAATTACCAAGATTTGGGTCATCTGCGTTTGTTTTGGTTTTATCAGCAGTCTGACCAGGGCGAGACTACTGACATTTTTCGTCTCTGTCCAGATTATCCGTGGTCAGCCATTTTAAAGGCAATAAAAACTGTTGCCTTTGACGGATCTGTGTTCTCCATACAATGGCGGTTGCTGCACCACGGATTTTATTCCCTCTAACGTCTTCATCTATGGAGGGTGGTCAGATCTGCTGGTTGTCTACATTGTGGCATCATAGAAACCATACGACATATATTCTTCGAGTGCTCGTTTGCCCAATCAATCTGGAATCGTTTGTGCCAACATTACAGTTTACCCAAGTTTTCTTACTCATATGTTTGCTTCTTGATGGATGATTCCACCAGTGATCCACTAAATTCAGATCTAGCAATACCTATTGTGTTTCTAAATAAAGAACTCTGAATGGCTAGAAAAGACAGAGAAAGGGGGACTTTTTCCACACGGTCATCTGTGTGGAAAAAAGGGTCGTTACATCTGCGGTCCTTCCTCCTCTTAGAATGGTATCGGCTAGGTCCTTTGGTTATCAAAAGGCGTTTCACTACATCTAAACGCCTTTGTGAGGTCATCGGAGGGGACCATAATAATTATGCTCACCTTTACATGTTCCCTTTAGACTTCTGATGACCTACCAGTGGAAAAACGAGCCTCGAAATTGAAGTGTTTAATAATGTGTAGAAGCCCATAAAAGGCTTCACGAAATACATGTTAAGCATGTGCGCTTGAGCACCCTGCTAAGCCACCTACTTAAGGGTGTTCGCTGGAGCAAATACCATCTGCTCCAGCTCCAAACAGCATGGAAGGTAAATTTCCCAAGACATAGGAGGGACTTCGTTGTGATTAGTGTTTGTGAGTAACTTTAATTCTTGGACTTGGGAATTATTCACGCCGCAACCAACCATCCAACTTGTGCGTGAGTAACTTCGTGACTTCGAGTGACGCGAACCCCGGGGGAGGTTTCACCCCCCCCCCGAACTTTTTTGACTTTTTTTATAAATTGTGACGATGGACAAAATGGTCATGTTAATGGCGGACGGGCCATTCGCTGTCGCCGCGTTCATGAAGGCACTGTATGCCAAATCCGGAGTACCGCCTGTTTTGGCTTCTGAAGACCCTTCCATCATAGTGTTGCAGAGACTCTCCTCTACGGAGTTGAGAATGCTCTGCAAATCAAGTGCAATTGCTGATCGCATCGTTGATGTGCAGTGCGTGAAAGTTGGCATCACCACCATCAACTTCTATCACGCGGACACTGGCCACCTCACAGTCCACATCAGGGGAATTTCGCCATTGTTGTCCACGACTTATATCCGAAATTTTATGTCGGAGTTTGGGGAAGTGCTCGGTATTTTCCGTCCCGACCATGCAGATACTCCCCGACTCCAGAACAGCGACATATATTTCGATATGAGGCTGGACAAGGACATTCCAGATTCCCTTATTTTATATGGAGAACGTGTCTTCGTGTACGATAAGGGGATGAGGTAGTGCTGTTGGTACTGCAAGAAATCTTCTCATGTCAGGAGAGATTGCCCTCTCCTGAAAAAGTGTGTGAAATGTTCACGCTTGGTGGGCAGATACCATCGTTGCTCAGAGAAGATTGACAGCAGTGCAGCAGCAGTTACGTCATTGCCTCATCCGTCACCGGAGATGACAACTGTAGACCATGTTGCAGAGCCACAACGACCGGCCCAGCCCGTATCTTCTCCACGTACGTCGCAGGCCATTTCACCTGAGCCATCTTTGCCTCCACTACCAACTGAAGATGAGCAGGGATTAGTGCCGCCATCATCACTCCCTCCATCTTCAGAGGTTGCTGAGGATACGTCCCTGCCTCTGCCATCAAGCGACGTCGTGATGGATAAAGAGGTGGTCTCTGCAGAGGTAGACACTGAAGTCCCATTGGGTGATGTTTCGACGCCTTTGGAGGAGGAATTTCCAGCTCTCCCTCCTCCGTCTCTACCAGCGTCGCAGCCAGTGGGAGTCACCCGTGACTTCTGTTGGATGTATACATTTATATCTTTGAATTTTGTTGCATGCTTTTCTATTGTTGCTCGTGTCGATTGTTGTCTCCGTTCATCACTCATTATATATATGTAAGATAGCTTTTCAGCCTCGACCTTTTTGGTTCCATTTCAATATGAATAAACTCTTCTTCTTTTTTTAACATGGTAGCAGTCCGTGGTTGTAAGTAAATGTTATGAAGTTGCTTATAAATATAAACTGTAGTTTCTGAATGTATGATTAGTAGTGAAAGGCAGGTTATGCAAAGATAAATTGAACAACAAAAGCATATAAGATGGCGTACGTGAAAAATGAAGACATTACAATGCCAATATTCGACGGAGTGGACTATTGCAACTGGAAGGTACGAATTTTGAAATTTCTGCAATATAAAAAGTGTAAATGTGTGGTTGACAGAGAAAAATGTCCTGATGATAAAATTGCCAAATGGGAAGAGATGGATGTCAAGGCCACTAATTACATTTATAGCGCCATTACGAACAAGCAATTGGAGTATGTAAGCGACCTCGACTCAGCCTTTAAGATCATGTGTAAGTTTGATGAAATGTATTAAAAAAGTCCACCGCACTGCAAATTGTATGTAGAAATAACCTCGATAGCATAAAGTTGAAAAACTATTCTCATATAAATTTATTCTTTGATGATTTTGAAAAAGCAGTAAATGAGCTGAAACAAGCTGGAGCTATCGTAGGTGAACAGGAAAAATTAAATTATATGTTGAAAGCTTTGCCACAAACCTACAGCCACATAGGAGATTTAATTGATGTGTTACCGGAAAAGGATAGAACTGTGGATTATTTGAAAAGTAAAATTAAAATGAAATCCTTGGATGAAAAACCCGTAAAGGAAACTGATGAGTCTAAGTCAAACACTTTTAAGGTTGAAGCCAGTACATCATATTACAGTAATAAAATCTGTTTTAATTGTGGAAAGCCTGGACATTTAATGAAAAATTGTCGACTGGCAAGTGGAAGTCATGGTTATCGTGGTCGTGGAAATATTAGCTGAATAAATAGTCGTGGTAATTATTTTGGCAGACGTGGAAATTTTCGTGGATACAGAGGAAATAATCGAAACCAACCAACTGATGAACAGCGAGCAAACAGTTTTCATACTACAATGTTGAATAATATATCAGCCATGAATGAGAGTCATGCTTCAAACAATGGTCAAATTGATTGGCTACTTGATAGCGGATGTACAGACAATATTATAAACAGTGATGAATACTTTGATGCTTCTATTACATTAAAAGAACCTACAAAAGTCAAAGTTGGTGATGGAAGAGTTTTACAAGCTACTAAGGTAGGCAACATTACAATTTTCTTTGAAGTTCATGGTAAAAGATCGAAAGTAACTTTGAAAAATGTATTTTATGTGAAAGAAATGAAAGCAAATTTACTAAGTTATTCCAGGATTACTGACAATCATAAGATAATCTCGAAAGGACATCTATCAAAAATTTATAACCGGAATGGCAGACTAATAGCAGTAGCTAAGAAAGAGAATAGACTATATGTAATGAAAAGTTTTACCTTGACTGATATGATATCTTATCTGGTACAGAGGGTAGATTATCGCAAGCGATAATCTGCGGCACCTACTCCTACGAGGGAGTTTTGCGCCATCCCATTAATAACGACTGCTACGAGATGAAAGTAGCAGTCGGGACCGACGGCTTAACGTGCCCTCCGAAGCACGGGGGGTTTCATGATGGAAAAGCTGCTGGGGATAAACGAACCAGAGGCTGTCACCAACTGCTGGAACACCAGCTATGGTCAATCGGCAAATGGGTCAGACCAAAGTCCCCCAACAGCCGCGCCCCAAATAGCTGTCCCGCCAGCGGTGGCCCTCAAGCCCAGGCCGTCACCCAACCAGCAGCTGGCCGCGCCTGAAGTTGCTGAACTCCATCGATTGGCATGCCAACCGACGAGACAACCAGGCCACGGCCACGGCCACCACCGATATGATATACTCAAATACAACTAATGCTGGAAACACATTAACGTTAAAGGAGAAATGGCATCGTAAACTTGGACATGTAAATTTTAGTTATCTAAATATACTATGTAAGAATAAGTTACTTGAAGGGATTCCTAAAGAAATAGAGTCAGAATATATGAAGTGTGCTATCTGCATTGAGAATAAAATGCATAATTTACCCTTTCATAACAATAGAAGAAGGGCTGAAGATATTTTAGAAATTGTGCATACAGACTTGAATGGGCCAAATAGAACTACCGGATTTAATGGTGAAAAGTATTTCTTAAGTTTTCATTGATGATTGTAGCAAATTAGCAAAAGTTTACTGTATTCAGTCAAAAGATCAAGTTGTGGAATGTTTTGAGGAATATATAAATGAAATTCAGAATTTAACAGGAAAGATGATAAAAGAACTTAGATGTGATAATGGAAAAGAATACTTAAATAAGCATATTTATAAATTAGCCAGAGAAAAGGGAATTATGGTGAAACCTTGTCCAGCATATGTACATGAATTAAATGGCACTGCAGAGAGATATAATAGATCAATTTTGGATATAGCAAGATGTTTACTGGCAGAGGCAAAAGTTGATAGACGATTTTGGCCAGAAGTGATAAAAACTGCTGCTTATTTGAAAAATAGAACACTGGCAAACACTAAAGAGAAGAAGACACCATATGAGATATTTTTCAAAGTAAAACCTTGTGTTAAAAATTTACGACTATATGGAAGTAAAGTATTTGTCAGAATACCAGAAGAGAAAAGATCAAAATGGGATAGAAAGGCTGAATTAGGTATTTTACTTGGCTACACAGAAGTTGGATATAGAGTTTTAATCAACAGTAAGATAGTTGTAGCAAGACATGTTGACATAATCGAAGAGGACATAAAATGTATAGGTTTTAAGGATGAAGATGATCCCGAGCAGAAAGAATATGACACAAGCAATGGCGATGAAGCTGAAGATGAGAGAATGAGCAAAGATGATGATATGACAAGCAGTGATATGGAGAAAATGAAAAATAACGATGAGATGCCAAGCAATAAGAGTAATGAAGATAATAAAATATCTACTGAAAGAAGACAGTCTAAGAGAAGAGTCAAAGCTCCACTTCGGTTTGATGAAGAATTTGGCTATCATTATATTTGTGTTAATTATTGTAATGCTATGATTCCAGATACTTTTCAGGAAGCAAAAACATGTGATGAGGCTCAACAGTGGAAAGAGGCTATGAATCGTGAAATGGGAAGTATTGTCAAAAATAACACTTGGACAAATGTAAGTAAACCAGAGAATAAGACAGTTCTAGATGTGAAGTGGGTATATAAGAAGAAGTCAGAAGATGAATACAAGGCAAGGTTGGTAGTTAGAGGTTTTCAACAAACAGAAATTATTGAAAATACTTATTCGCCTGTTGCAAAAATGCAAACGTTGAAATTATTGTTATCATATTGTTGTCAGAATAATATACATATTGATCAAATGAATGTCGAAACAGCATTCTTGAATGGTAAAGTGTTATCTGAAGTTTATGTAAAACAGCCACTTGGCTATGAAGATGGAAGTGACAGAGTTTATAAATTAAACAAGGCATTATATGGTTTAAAGGAAAGTCCTCGTTCTTGGTATGAATGTTTTAACAATTTTGTAACTAAACTAGGTTTTCGTAGATGTAAATATGATCACTGTCTCTATGTTAAAGTAGAAAATAACTTACCCATATATATATTAGTATTTGTTGACGATTTACTAATTTGTTGCAAAGAGAGACAAATAATAACTCTAATTAAACAAAGACTATGCAATAAGTTTAGAATGAAAGTTATGGGAAGAGTTAAGAATTACATTGGAATTGACATTGAATATGACTATGAAAAGTGTAATATTATGACATTAAGCCAGAAAACTTATATAGAATCACTAGCCAAAAAATATAGAATTGAGAATGCAAAACTTTATCAGACACCTATGGAGATTAATTTAAAACTTGAACAATCTGATGTAAATAGGGATATTAAATATAGAAACTTGATTGGAGCCCTATTGTACATCAGTTCTGGAACTAGGCCTGATATTTCTTTTAGTATTAATTACTTAAGCAGATTCCAAAACTGTTATAATGAGACGCATTTCAAATATGCATTAAGAATTCTAAAGTATTTGTATTTAACTAAAGAGATTAAGTTAACATATTTTCAGAATTATAAAGTTGACGTTATAGATTGTTTTGTAGATGCTGACTGGGCGAGCGATATTGTAGATAGAAAATCAACTCTGCAGAATTTCACCGATTCTGCGACATTATGAATGTTTAAGACTTGTGTCATTATTTTTGGGGAGGACTGTCTGAATATTAAGGATAAAAAGTGCATACTGAAGTCATTTTTGTTTGTTTCCACATGAAATAAATACAGGATTTGTTATAAGATTGTTTGGAAATATTATTTACTGAAAATCAAAGAAACAAAACAGCGTAGCTAAATCCTCAACGTTTGCTGAGTATATTGCCTTGTCAGAAGCTGTAACAGAGATAAATTTCTTACGTAATATTGTTAATGATGTTTTTGTAAAGATTAAAAGATCTATTAAGATTTATGAAGATAATTCAGGAGTTATAGACATAGTTAAATGTGATAATTTTACAAAGAATTCAAAACATATTGAAGTTCATTATCATTTTGTACATGAAAATTATGTTAATGGAGTTATTGAAATTATTAAGGTAGATTCAGATGATAATGTCGCTGATATTTTTACTAAAGCCTTAGGAAAAGTTAAATTTGCTAAATTTAGAGATATGTTAAGTTTAAAAAAAAACAAGTAATTGAATATTGATACTGATTGTAATTTGATATTTTAAGATAACAAGTATTTTGTAATGAATATAAATGTAAGGAGGCGTGTTGGATGTATACATTTATATCTTTGAATTTTGTTGCATGCTTTTCTATTGTTGCTCGTGTCGATTGTTGTCTCCGTTCATCACTCATTATGTATATGTAAGATAGCTTTTCAGCTCCGACCTTTTTGGTTCCATTTCCAGTTAAGCATTTGAATAAACTCTTCTTTTTTAACACCTTCAATGTTTCCTGTGTCATCTTCAGCTCCAACGGCGATTATCTCCACATCACCGCAGCCGGAAGGGCATACGGAGAGCAATTCTCCCCATAAAAAGAAGAACCGCCATCGTAGCAGAAGGGACAAGAAGGCATCATTATCGTCTGAGAGGGACAGCAGTGTGAGTAGCCTCCATAGTTCCTCTCATCGGACGCGCACACCGCTTCGAAGGACTGCTGAGCGACATTCTTCGTCGAAGACGGACCAGCCTCTATTGAAGTTTGGTCAGCCTCCTCCATCTAAATCCTCTGAATGAAGATCATCTCGCTGAACATACGTTCCCTGGGTTCCCATTTTAAGCAATCGGTACTATTAACTTTTATTGCTCTGTACCAGCCAGATATCCTTCTTCTGCAGGAGGTTAAATTAGCTTCCTCGCAGAAAGGTTACAATCTACCTGGCCTTCGCAGTCAATTTCGTAGTGTGCAATTTTTTATAAACTCATCTTCACCTGTTGGACAAGGGGTTGTTACAATCATCTTTAACCCTTCCATTCAGGTGTCGAACTGTATTTATGACTGTGAGTGCAGTATAATTTCGTTAGACATTGTATCATCAGGTGTGACTTTTCGATTGCTTAACATATATGCGCCATGTGGAAGAGCAGAGAAACTGACTTTTCTCAACGATATGAAATTTTATTTGTGTTCTGCTATGCCTGTGGTGATTGCAGGCGACTTCAACTGCCATCCAGACGATGATAACAACTTTTCGTCTGGACATGTGCATCACTTATGTTAGCAAAATGCATTATTCGATCTATAGACACACCAGTCACAGAGTAACAATCCAGGTTTCACTTACCATCAAGGACCTCTTGTGTCATCTAGACTCGACCTATTTTTGATCGATAATGCTTTTGCTGGCTCACCTGGACAGATGGAGGTTATTCCTTGTTCTTTCTCTGACCACAGTGCCATCATGTGGTCATGGAAACCTCTATCTTCAGCTTGTGCCGCAGGTAGTGCTTCAAATAAAAACTGGTTCCTGAATGTTTCTCTGCTCGATAACAAGGAATACTGGGGAATGTTTATTCAGTTCGTGGAAAAGCATCTCCACAATGTGTCTCCTACTCTAACTTCGTGGTTTGTTTTCAAAGACAAAATCAAACGATTTTTTAGGAAGATTGGGATTGATGCTGCGAGGCACCGCCGTCGTCATCTCCTTATGCTCCAAGAAATTCTACGGCTCCTCCGAAAATTCCACCCCTAAGGAGGAGTTTTCGACTGATATTCGTCAGGTGAAGAGCGAAATCTTGGAGCCGTGAGGTAAATGCTTTTATTGGATTAGTATAATTAATGAAAATGACAGAGTAGATTGGTTCACATGGCAATTTTGATTTCCTTGAATAGTTTGTTTTTGTATTTCCATCACCTTTAATAATTCGAATACTATCTCAAGCTTCGATTTGGTATAAACCCATGTTGATTAGGGTTAATTAAGTTGTGCTCACAGACAAAATGAGAGAGACGTTTAAGAAAAGTTTTTCGAAATTTTTGAAAATTTAGGAAGAGCAACAATCGAGTAGTTATTGTATGATAGGAAACCGGCCCTTTTAAGAATATTAAACAACCTGAGCTAATTTGAGATCACAGGGCCTTAAAAGCAACAGGACTATTGTTCTCCCTCCTCTGCTTACAGAGGGTGGCGATTTCGTTAGCAATGACCAGGACAAAGCACAAATTATCGCCGATTCAATGCTCTGATGATCCGAAAAGCATCTGGCGCAGCGCTCAGAGCCAAACTCACCTGGGCTGCTGACGTTAGAAATATGTCATCGGCCGCGTTCGCTGAGGAGAGACAACGAGCCAACGCCAAAAAATGTCGCCGGTTAGTAGTGGAAGGTAGGGAAGTGGATGCTGATTCTGATACCTTATCAGCTTTCCACTCCCACTTTTCATCTGTCTTTAGTAACCCTGTCTTTGCCACGGACAATTGAATTGAGTCACTACGACCTTTTTCAGAGGATTCCGATGCCTTCATTATACGTCCGAAGACGAAGTCAAGAAGTTCCTGTCAGCGGACGGCCGTCATCAGTCCAGCCCGGGTATGGATGGCATTTCATACTCTTTTTTACAATGCGACATGGAATCTTCTTGGCCCTTTCTTGGTTCAAGTGCTGAATTCGCTCATCAAAGATCCTTCCTCTATCACAGCAGAGTTCACTGTGGGGAAAATCATCCTGCTCCCTAAAGTGCCGAATCCAGAGCTCGTCACCCAGTGGAGGCCTATAACCCTTCTTAACACGGATTATAAGGTCTTCACTGGCGTCTTCCAATCAAGACTTAAAATCTACGCCGACGAGTTCATCAACCCCGGACAATCCTGCGCTATTCCGTCTCGCAGGATGTCGGACAATTTAATCACTATTCGGTACGTGATGAAGGAAGCCTGTGCACGCCATCAAACTCTGGCTGTGTTAAGCCGTGACCAAGAGAAGGCGTTTGACAAAGTAAATCACATATTTCTTTTTAAAGTGTTTCGTCAACTTCGTCTTCGGGCTTTCGCTACGATGATCTCCGCTCTCTACGATTCGGCCACATCATGCGTGGCGATTAATGGTTCCACATCTTCCACCTTCGAACTCTTAAAAGGTGTCAGATAGGGGTGTCCATTATCCCCCCTCCTGTACATTTTTTACCTGGAACCATTACTACAGTTTTTGAATCACCACCAAGATGTTCGAGGATATGATCTGCCAGCCGCATTCATTAACATCAAGATGCTGGCTTATGCAGATGACGTAGTGCTTTTTGCATTCGATTCATATTCTTTGAGTATCCATAAAGAGACCTTTGACCGCTTTAGTACTTCAACGGGGAGTTCCATCAACCTCGTCAAGTCTAAAGGTATTGCTCTTAGGAACTGGACTGTGGACTATCTTAAAACTTTCCCAATAACGTAATGTGACCGAATCGTGGTGCGAAGATATGTCTTCTTTTTCCTACCGACTATGGACTCTATGCACTGGCAACAAGTGATTGAGAAGTGCATCACTCGCCTTGACAGAAACTTCCGGCTTCCAACTTCAATGTTTGTCCAGGTGAGGTTTATAAAGACACATGTGCTTCCAGTGTGAACATTTAAATGCCTCTTCACCTTGCCTTCTTACAAAGCCCTTCAGAGACTGCGTAGTGCGATGGTGAGCTGCATGTGGGGAATGTCTGCTCCGCAACGTCATCCAGTGCGAGCCTCATTCATATTTACCCCCCTTCGAGAGAGGTGGCTTAGGTTTATCCCAGATCAAAAGATATCTTATTGCTGCCAGACAGGCTGCAATGATTCGGATATTCCTTTTTCCTCCCCCCATGTAGACGAATTTTGTTTTTTCGCATCTACGGCTTTTCTTTAAGGTGAATAGGCTTCCATAATCTCCCTTGTTGCCAGTGGTTACTTATCATCGTAATCCTAACCTGTACAAGACATTCACCACCGATATTGTGACTTTTTTGTCCATCTTGTGCCGTCTGGATCTACAAAAGTGGGGCTCATTACATCTATCGTGGTTCTTAGAGCAGTCCAACCCAGGGGAGACACCTGACATCCTTAAATTCTTTTCTAATTATCCGTGGTGCAGCAGTCCTAAAGCTACTGAAATCCTTTGCTTTCGAGCGTACATTATTTAACTACCAATGGCAGCTGCTGCATCACGGATTTCACTCTCTTACACGACTTCATCAGTGGCGAGTAGTCGGGTCTGCTGGATGTCTGTTGTGCGGCGCTGATGAGACGGTCAGCCATATTTTCTTCGAATGCCCGTTTGCAATTTCCATCTGTGATCGTTTGAAGCAGCACTACGGGCTGGTGCATTTTTCGTATCTATCTGTGCGCTTCTTCACTAAACGATTCCACCGGCGAGGTATTGAAACCGGACCTAGCAATGGTGATCGCCTTCATAATAAAGAACTGTCTGGCCCGTGTAAATCGATCGCTAGGTCATCCTCCATCACTCACAGCTGTATGGAGGAAAGTGGCCATTCAACTCCGATTTTTCCTTCTTCTTGAATGGTCAAAGCTAGGTCCGTCTACGTTTAAGAAACACTTTTCAATATCCAAGTGTTTATGCGAGGTCATCGGAGGAGACCAGACTTTCCACCTCATTTTTCCGATGGCCTTTTGATACTTCGTCAGCAGCGAACGGGCCTCGTGTTTGAGGCGTTTGAATAAGTTGCGCAGTCCTCAATCGGACTGTTAGACACTTACAGCATGTGCGCCTAGACGCCTAAAAATTCAAGATCCTCGTTTGGGCATCTGCTGAGGAAACACCATCTGCCTTAGCTCCAATAGCAGAAGGAATGGAATCACGCAGACGGGACGCTAAAACAGAGTAGCAGATAGTGTCTTCGTTTGAGTGATATTTGGACTTTGTCCTTCATAAACATGCAGACGGAAAACGACCCGTCACCAATCATATTCACCCCGCTGTTTTGGTCCTACAGAGGCTTACCCCGACTGAGTCGAGGATGCTCTGTATGCAACGCAATGTGGCAGACCGTATTGTGTCTGCTGATACCATCAAGCTCGGGCAGACCACCGTCCACCTGAGCTTTGCAGAACCCGGTAATGTACCAGTCATTATCCGGCGTGCATCCCCGCTGATGACTGAGAAATATCTCAAGGGATACATGTCAGACTGCGGTGTGGTGCATAGGATTTCGTACCTTCAGCACCCCGATTCTTCTCTTCAGAAGACGGGCGACATCGTAGTCTACATGGACGTACATAGAGACATTCCAACCGAGGTTGTAATGCGCGGAGATCGTGTCTCCGTGTCTTACAGGGGTCAAAGGCAGTGCTGCTGGTACTGCAAAAAGACGTCTCACTTAAGGAAATACTGTCCTCTCCTGAAGAAGTGTGACTACTGCAACAAATTTCATCAGCGCCCGGAGAGGACGTTTGCATCACCAGCAGCTCCATCATCGCCTAAAGGAATGTCTCCCCAGCGATCTCCGAAGATGACATCACAGGAGAAGTCACCAGAGCCGAGCAGAGCTACGACGCCTTTGCGCCCACCTCCAAGGCAGCGTACGACGCCATCTCCACCGCCTTCGGAAACAAGGGAGGAGATGCCACATACTCCTCCCCCATCAAAGGTCCAAGATGGCGCCCTCTTACCCGATCCATCAAGCGACATCTCGATGGTTGAGGAGGTGAGCTCTGCAGAAGACGTTTCAAGTTATTCCAAATCGATCTTTCCAGAGGAAGATTTTCCAGCCCTTCCGGATCGCCTGTGCGCCTGCATCAGCTTCAGTGTCATCATCTGCTGGGAATTTAAAGTCATCAGCATCAGCACAGTGGGAGGGGTTTGCAATGGCTACGAAACCTCGCCAGCCTAAAACCAGACGGCATCACAGCAGAAGGGACCGCGTTGCTGCTTCTTCTTCAACCGATCGAGACAGCCGCGAGAGCCATCATCGCAGCACTTCTTCCTCCTCGTTTCGATCTCCGAAGCGGAAGTCGAAAGAGTATCCACCGTGATCAGTGAAGCTTTAGTCTCCTTCGAATAAGTGTCAAGAGCCAGCAACGTGATCCCACAATGAAGGTCATCTCACTGAACGTGCGTTCCCTGGGTTCGTCTTTTAAGCATCGACGTTTTTTGCCCTGTACAAGCCGGACATACTTGTGCTTGAAGAAGCAAAGCTTGATCCTATACAAGTATGGTACTATCTACCCGGCCTTCGCAGACAATTTCCTCGTGGCCAATTTTTCATTAACTCTTCATCACCGTTTGGGCAAGGGGTTGCAACTATCATCTTCAACCCCTCCATTCAGGTGTCGAATTATTTGTGCGACAGCGAGTGCAGGATAATATTTTTAGACATTACATTTTCTAATATTAAATTCCGATTGCTTATCGAGTATACTCCGTGCACGAGTACAGAGAAACGACACTTTTTCAACGACCTACAAGTGTATTTGTGTTCATCATTTCCTGTAGTGATTGCTGGTGATTTTAACTGTCATCCAGACGCAGACAACATCTTTTCGTCTGGACATGTGCATCGCCTGTGCCAGCAAAATGTTTGATCTATGGCCTGTGAATTCACGTGGTGATCTCAGTGGGTTCACATTTCATCAAGAACCCACTGTGGCATCGCGACTTGATCTTTTTTTGGTCGACAATGTGTTTGCTGGTGCAGCTGGAACAACGGAGGTTATTCCAGACCATAGTGCCATCGTGTGGTCTTGGGATCCTCCATTTGTTTCTCCGGCAATTGGTGCAGATCATGTCACCAATAAGAACTGGTTTCAAAACATTTCTTTGCTCGACAATGAAGAGTACCGGGGAATGTTCGTTCAGTTTGTGGAAAAAAATCTCCAAAATCTGCCTCCTACGCTTGATTCGTGGTTGAACTAAAAAACTAAAATCAAAAAATTTTTTCGGAAGATTGGATTGGATGCAGCCAGACGTCGCCATCGTTACCTCCTCATGCTGCAAGAAATATTGCAATTCCTCCGTTGTTGCACCCCTAAGGAGGGGTTTCAAGCTGAAATTCAACAGGTGAAGAGTGAAATAAACGCTCTAATGATCCGGAAAGCTGCCGGCGCAGCACTCAGGGCTAAACTTACCTGGGCAGCTGACGTCAGGCACATGTCATTGGCAGCCTTCGCTGAGGAGAGACGTCGGGCTAACAATAAACATTGTCATCGATTAATGGTGGAGGGTGAGGAAGTGGAATTTGATGCCGACATCTTATCAGCCTTTCACTCTCACTTTTCATCATTTTTTAGCCATCCATTCATTCCGTCAGACACCACGAAGCAGTGGATAGAGGCATTAAGACCTTTTTCTGTGGAATCTGATTCGTTAGTAATGCGTCCCTTCACCGAAGTTGAGGTCAAGAAGTTTCTCTCGGCAGACGGCCGTCATCAGTCCAGCCCGGGCTTATACGGCATTCCATATTCCTTTTTTAATTCGTCGTGGAAACTTCTTGGGCCTTTCCTGGTGCGAGTCTTTAATTAAATTATTCAAGACCCGTATTCTATCACACCGGATTTTACTGTGGGGAAAATCATGCTACTCCCTAAATGCCCGGATCCAAAACTCGTGACCCAGTGGAGACCGATTACATTACTCAATACGGACTACAAAATATTCACTGGGGCAATTCGCTGGGCTTTGACGGAACTGTGTTCTCCATACAATAGCGGTTGCTGCACCACGGATTTTATTCCCTCCAACGTCTTCATTTATGGAGGGTGGTCAGATCTGCTGGTTGTCTACATTGTGGCATCATAGAAACCATACGACATATATTCTTCGAGTGCTCGTTTGCCCAATCCATCTGGAATCGTTGTGCCAACATTACAGTTTACCCAAGTTTTCTTACTCGTTTGTGCGATTCCTGATGGATGATTACACCGGTGATCCACTAAATTCAGATCTTGCGATACCTATTATGTTTCTAAATAAAATACAAAATATGAAAAAATAAACCACGACCATGTTGAATTAAGAAATTTATATAAATATTATATCAACTCTTAAAAAAAGAGCTTAAAATAATAAAATAACCATTAAAACAAATCACCTTACAATCTAATTATTAATTTCATCTAATAAGTTAAATAAAGAGGGAGCAGCTATATCCTCACTTGGACCTTGGTATCCGAGGGCGCTTGTCCAAAAGGAAGAATTTTAAAAAAGGCAATACTATACTAAACAAACAGACTATTGTTTATAAACAACCACCACTCTCTCAGAGAAAAAGGTAGTTCATAAACAACGGGCACTCAGTCAATTTTTTTGGCGTTGCGTATTCTGAACTTCTGAATTTTTCGCACGGAAGGATTTAGTCGATATTTTACTCTGCTGTAGGAAATGTCTATTGGCAGAATAAATTTGTAATATGAATTTGGAAACTTTTCTTACTTATTAGCTGTAGCGTACCATTTTTTTTTTTTTTTTTAAAAAAAAGGGGTTATTGAAACACGGAATCTTACATTTTTTAACTCCATTTGCCTTGCCTTTTTGTTCATTAGCCACTCTGTTTTCCTTAGGGTAACCGATTGCGGTATTCACGTTGCGCTTCCTTCTTCCTCGTTGTGCGCTTTACTTTAACGGATGGAACCGATGTTCCTGTCCCTTTCTCGCTGTGGAATTGGATCCGATTTGTTGTCGGGCGGTAAGAGACAGATGTCCTTGTTGATCGCTAAGTTTTTTTTTGACGCTTCTAGTTTGGTTCTTAGGAGGTTACCGTGTTCCCCCTCCTTACATATATTTAAAGGGTTCACATGACGCGTTCGGTTCGCGTTGTTGTAGTGTTACTTTTTTGTCCCAGTCGGGTGGGTGTTCATTTTGGTTAACTGTTCCTCGCGTTCGGTTCCTTTTTTGATTTGAGGAAACATTTAATTACTTTCCTCTAATTCTGACCTGGTCAGGCCAATTTGTGACATATTTGTGATTTCGACATTTTTTCTCCTATATAAAACCGATTTGTTTGCGCGGTTGAAGGGAACAGTTAATTTTTCACTCATCCTGTGAACTAAACTAGGTAAGTGTTTAATTTAGCATTGACTTAGATGTTTTTTTGCTGTTTTGAAGTTTGATCAACAATCGATCCATAGTATCTAAAAACTTGCTCCACTTTGCCTTAAGTGTTGATTCTTTCGGCCATGAAACGATGGTAAAATCCCTATGAACTGTCTTTTCGTAGTTACGATTTAAAATAATTCTTTTTTTTTTTGATGAAGGGAAAGCATGAAATGACGGTTTTCTCTATTTATTTGTAGGAATAATTATATTTTTTTTAGATTTTCTGAAATTAATTTTTTCTTTATTGTTTTAATTTTTTTTTTCTCAAAAGAACGAAAAATATGTATCTAATGAGATTGTTTGAAGTGCGTGCGCGTTTTCTTTTTCCTCAGCACTTTTGCGTACGATTGTTGATTCCTTAACTACCTTTGTTGTCTTTTTAGAGCGTCACGTTGCCTTTTTTCCTTGAGCGCGAGTCTACGTGTCTCGCGTCCCGGGGACATTTAAAAAAAAAATTTTTTTTGACAAAAATATATATTTTTGAGTCAGTCACTTTTTCTCGGTGGTCGGAGTAGAGTGCATGGTCTCTTCTCGGCTTCATCTCCTACTTACGGAAAGTTTATGGCTCTCCACATGATCACACCGATCATGTTTACAAAGGCAATAGTCCGGACTTAGTTTGTCCCATCGCAGCCATGGATCTTCAACTCAAGAAGCCATAGTCTCCTAATCTTTAACTTTTAGTTTTCCAGTTTCTTCCACAATCAACGTGTGGGTTTATCTTTCTGGACCTGATGGCAGTTCCTTTTCTTCTGTTCAGCTTATTGTGAGTTGTCGCGTCACTGTATTATGTCTTTTGCTCATTCATTCCCACATTTAGGATGAATTCATCGTGGCTGGTTTCTCCCACCTAGACTTGGACTTAGTCAGTCGCTTGTCATAGTCGAGTTGAATCTTCTCCTCATTACCTGTGCGAATTGGGAGTGGTTGGTTTGTTGATGTTCACCACTTATCGTTCCTGACAGCCCAATTCTACAGTCTGCCGTCGTTTCCTGTTTTGGGCTAAGGATCTTCAAAATTATGAACCGGTCGATCTTCTTCTGTCCATTTTACGTTTCCGGTTACTTCAAGCCATGTCCGATTTAACTCTTGATCGTAAAATCAATTTTTTTTTACTGTTTCGGACTCAAGTTTCAAATTACGCTCATGTGTTTGATATTTTTTTTTTTCTGTGAACCTAGCCGTACTTCGGTTTAATCTTGATTTTCTTTTAATTTATATTTTTGGGGGTATTTCAATTTTTTTTATCTTTTATTTATTCTTTCGTTTTTCTTTTCCAGGACCTCGCTCTTTGTTGACGTCTTTGTTTTCCCCTCCTGTGCTGTTCTACATCCTTTGTTCGTTTACTTCTCGTCCGTCACCTTCGTCCGGTTTATACCTGTTGTCTCTTAAAGCTTATCTTGTAATTATTTTATTAGTTGTAATTTTTTGTCCTTTAGGTATCGTTTGGTGGAGGTTCCTGCTTTTGTTTTTTTATCACTAATATCAATATTTTTTTGTTTTCTTGATTATCCTAATGTAAGTTTGTTTAATTTTTTTTAACTATTTTGTTTTTATTTTGTTAATTTTTAAACTTTTTTTTATTTCCAATTACTTATTTTTGACTATGCTTAAAGTCCTGTTTCTCTAGCTTGAGCTGTTCTCTCTTTCTGCTACTGAACTCACTGTACGGCCTATGGTTACCGATTCTACTCTTCATTGGCAAAGTTGGCGTCACCCTCCTTGGTCTTCAGACTTCAGCCAACAAGTTGACGGTTCTGCGTGAACACCGCCTGTGATATTTTTTCGTCGGAGTCTGCATAGTTCTTCCGGGCTTCGTTTACCCCACTGATTTTCTGGTTCTTTTCGTTTGTCTTGTTTTCTTACATCTCTCGGGACTTTTCTTTTTGTATTTCTCTTAAGCATAGCCAGCTTTATTTATCAAAAAAAAAAAAAATGATGTAATAAAGAAATATATTTATTTGGAATTTAGTTTATTTCTTTACGGCCATTAATTGTTTAAGTTCAAACGTTAATTAAGATGGGATTTAATTAATGTATAGGATTTGTTTGTTTGTTTTTTTCCCCTACTTAATGGATCGAACACCGATTCCTTACGTTAGTCGATACTTATTTTTTTTTGATGTTTTTGGGATTCTTTTTTTTACTCTTTTACAATAGCTTAACACTAAGAGTAAGGGAGGGTAGTCTTTTTTACGTTTAATTGGGAGTTTTCTTCATCAGTTAGGCTGTACGTGTGGGTAATCGCAGGGTCAATTACTAGCACGTAACATAGCCTACCTGTTATATACATTTTCATATGATTTGTTTTTGCATTAGGTGATTTTCATATATCCAGCTGACACCTACTTCCATATCATCAAAAGGCCCTTCTCAGAGACATGTAATGTTGCAGAAAGAGAGCCAAACGCGATGGTCTATTTCTATTTATTTATTTAGACATTTTGACTAACAAATGTAAAAGAAACAATAAAGAAATACTGTGGAATGGAACAATAAAGTGCAAATCACTAATCCGCAAGAAGAATATAGAAATATAGAAATATTGTTAGGAAGATGGCCTTTCTCTGTTCACTGATGAAATCTACCAGAAGTTTTCGCAACTCCAGCTTGCACCTTTGTCTGGCAACATGATTTAATTTTCTCAACGTTGCCGCAACGTGATTAGCAAAGTGAGACTGTGTCAACGACAGTGGAATTGAGCAGAATATAGCGCGCTTGATCGTAGAGCCCATTTCGTTGGTTTTCATCTTACTTCCTTCACTTTAAAGGATAGATGATAACTAATCTAAAAGTTAATAATTTAATATAATTAGGCAACCTCTCTAAAAATCTATAACCGCTGTTTCCATTTCAACAGTCCAGTTTATTTTTTTTATCCGTCAAATTCAAAATGTTGTTGTTGCGTCTTCCTTTCTATTGTAGTATTGTTGCTGGTGCAAGTCGCCTTCGTTCACTTCGGCTCAGCAGACACGATTAGCAGCAATACCACCTATAATAAATAAACACGTGGGTCGAGTTTTTGGACTTGAGATTGCGGTTTAGAAAGCATCGCTCATACGTCAAACTTGCGTAAGATCAGAGCACTTTTGACGTATGAGCGATGCTTACTAAACCGCGATCTCAAGGCCAAAAACTCCTCCCTGGGCCCTGATACGTCATTCATTGTTACATCGTCATCAGAAGGACAAATTTGCGGCTTATTATTGGTGGAAATACGATTAACAATGCCCTACTGAGATGATGTAACAATGTATGACGTTTCACCGTAAGTAAGTGACTTGCAGGGAACTGTTAGTGGTTTGTAGGGAAATATATACACCCTGCTTGCTTTTCTTTTAACGGCATAAGATGTTAACATTGGCAAAACACTGTCCGAAACCAAATTTCAGGAGATATATTGACTTGAAGAGTGAGAACATTCTTCTTCATTATCTGCAAAATATAAAAACTCAAGATAAAACATGTTATTTAAAAATAAAAAACTAAATTACCTTAACTATGGATAAAATAGCATCAATGGTAGCACAAGGTGCCAAAACCGCTTTTCCACAACAAAATATTTATTAATTTTAAATTTAAATGTGGTTAGTCTCTTTTTAATGGGGAAAATCGTAAAATTAAAATTTAATAAAAACAAAAAAATAAAGTCACCAATCTTGAAAAAACGATGAAGAAACTTGTGAGATGGAAGAAAACTTAAACGATGTATGTAGTCTATTGAAGACGTTATTGATAGTAGAAAAAAATTTACTCTATTGAGGATGTAGATGAAGTCTTGTGAAGATAATGTTGATAGTAGAAAACGATAATCTTGAAGGAAGTGTTGGTTTTGAAATACAGATGAAATTTTGAAGGGGGTGATCCAAATATTTGGGATAAATTTTATATAAAACGTTTTAGAGAATATTTCTTATCAGCAGTAGGATAAAACATTTTTGAGTGGTGAAAACAGTTGAAATAAGAATTTAACAATTGATAAGAAAAACAATTGATATAAAGATGAAGCTAAGTTGGTTGTAACTGTTGGTTATGATTGTTGGTTATTGTATACTAGGGTAATTGTCGTTTAAAAGTAGTGTCTATTTATTGTTTATCTCTATTGATGGCTTGGCTACTTTTTTGTTAATTGTAATAGCTTAGCTTCATCATCTTTATATCATTTGTTTTTCTTATCAATTGTTAAATTCTTATTTCAACTGTTTTCACCATTCAAAAATGTTTTATCCTACTGATGATAAGAAATATTCTCGAAAACGTTTTATATAAATTTTATCCCAAATATTTGGATCACCCTCTTCAAAATTTCATCTCTATTTCAAAACCAACACTTCCTTCAAGATTATCGTTTTCTACTATCGACATTATCTTCACAAGACTTCATCTACAGCCTCAATAGACTAAATTTATTTCTACTATCAAAAACATATTCAATAGACTACATCGTTTTAGTTTTCTTCCATCTCACAAGTTTCTTCATCGTTTTTCAAGATTGGTGACCTTATTTTTTTGTTTTTATTAAATTTTAATTTTACGATCTTCCCCATTAAAAAGAGACTAACCACATTTAAATTTAAAATTAATAAATATTTTGTTTGATTCATCGTAAACAATCGTAAAGGTTGATTCATCGGACCACAATATGTTCTTCCAGCGTGCTTGGGACCAATTGCGATGGGCTCGAGCCCATATCAGACGGCGACGTTGCTGTCGTTTGTTGATGTATGGCTTCCGTTATGCACAGTATAACTTAAGTTTGCATTTGTGGATGCACCAGCGTACAGTATTCAACGATAATGGCTTCCCGAAGAAATCGCGGGCCCACGTGGCTATGTCCGTAATCGCAGCATTCCTATGCGTGACGCAGTGACGTCGGAGGATCCGAAGACCTCGAGCATTCAGAATAGGTTTTCTACCCTGGCCTTTCCGAACTGTGATCTCACCACTATCTCGGTAGCGCTTGATAATATTATGTACTGTAGATGATGACAGGTTAAATCTTCTGGCTATTGCACGCTGAGAAACGTTGTTTGTGAATTCTTGAATTATTCGAACACGAAGATCTTCGCTAACTGGCTTGCCTCGACCCATCGTTCCGAATAAGTTACCTGAACGACGGATGGCAACTGTTATTTATACGGAATGTAGTACGACGTCATCATTCTAGATTATTCCCGAACAATTCGGAAGGTTCCACTACTAACGGCGCTTTCTACAACGTATGTCCCTACTATTTTGGAACGTGTTGCAACACCCCCATTCAAAATGAACGTCCCGGCCACGATACAAAATGTTTTGGTGCACACAGTATATTTATGTCATTTCATAAACGTATCTGCTATTCTGTATTCGCGAGAAAGTTTTGTTACATCATCCCTTTTTGTTTTTTCTATATATTTTGCACTGTCCCAACTTTTTTGGAAATGAGTATTGTAGAATGACACGAATCACTACCTTGTATAACAAGAGTTTGCTGTCCACTCTGAGAGCGCTGTTTCGCCCCAGTAGGCCCAGTTGTATTGGACATGGTTGTTCCATTTGAGCTTGGAATCAATCACAACTCCGAGGTACGTATAATTTTTAACCCACTCAAGCTTCCTGCCATATAGGATGAGGGGCCTGGGAGGGTTTTTGCGTTTGCGTGTGATGAACTTGGCTTACACTTGTTAACATTCAGCTGTAAGCGCCACTTAGAGAACCAACTCTCACGCTGGTGTCAAGCTTTCTGCAGACAGCTGATGACGTGGACTGGATTACGTGCCCAAATTATTAACCCGTCGTCAGCAATCAAGTAAAGATTGCAGTTTGCAAACTTAGGAAAGTCGTGGATAAAGAAATTGAACAAGGTAGGCCCCAAGACAGGTCAGGTCCCAGCATTAACATCGCAAGGGACAGACAAGGAGTCACCAACCTTACTTAACACGTTAGGTCCTATTTGTCAGAATGGAGCCAAACAAGGCAATCAGGTTATTTTATAAATGAGTCTATCAGGGAAGCCACAAGTGATCATTTTATAAATGAGTCTATCATGCCACACTTGATCAAAGGCCTTTTGAACGTCAAGAAAGACGATACCACCAAACATAGAAAGATTGAGAGGACAGTTCAAATCAGCAACAAGCCTCCATTCCTGGAGCTGACATGAGTGAGCTGTGCGTAAGCCGAATTGCTCTTCACGAATAAGGTTGTTTGCCTCGCAGAAGTCGTTGAACCTCTTGAGAATAGTTCGCTCAAAGACCTTGAAGAGCATTGGCAGTAAGCTAATGGGCATATAGCTGATGGGAAGAGCAGGATCAAGTCCTGGCTTGAAATAGTGAGGATGATTGAGTCCTTCCAGCGCTAGGAAAGTGATCGTTTAGCCAGCAGTCATTCATGATCCTGGTGATAATGCAAACAACATTAAGAGCAAATTCTTCAGAGCACTGTTGGTGATGGTGTCCAGGCCGGCTGCTTTTTTGTTTTTCAGGTGCTTAATGGTGTTCAAAATCTCAGAGGTGCCAATGATATTTAGGATGAGTAAGAGCTAGTTAAGAGAAGCCAAACTTGTCACACACGTCTTTGACTTCATGAGTAATATTAACCAGACAGTCCTCCTTGGGCGTACTGAATTAACTTTTCAATGAGTCAGCGATAAGTTGAGCCCTGTCCTGGTCACTGCTAACAAAATCGTCGCATTCAATGACCCTGTTGCTTTTAAGGGCCCTGAGAGTATTCCAAAGAGAATTGTCTTGGATGGACAGACTCTTGATCTTGTCATTTCAGCTTTGGTTCCGTAAGACCTGGATCTGCTCGCTGACCTTACACGATAGCCTGTTGTACTTCATCTTGAAATGCGGGAGCCTGGTACGTTGCCACAGACTTCTGTAAGTAATATTTTCCTGAATAGCCTGCCTGATGCTGGGAAGAAGTTCAAGATGGTCTGGCCGCTTGCAATCAACTGGAGAAGCACTAGCATCGGAAGCCATGAGAATGGTGCGAGTGACATTTTTGACATTTTCTTCGATGTCATTGCTGCTGTCTGGATCCTGATATGTAATGCTATCTTTTAAAAGTTCCCTAAAAAATTTTCAGTCCTGCTTGTAACGAAGATTTACCCTCAGATCGATATTTATCTCCTCCAAATTTAAAGCAGCAGGGAGGTGATCAGATGATAAGGCATTCACTGTGTAGATAGATGCTGTATGGTTTGAAGAACCCCTTGAGGACAGCTATGTCAAGCACATCACTAATAGGTGAGTGATCACAGTAATATGTATCTTCAAAGGGGCCGACGATGGAAGTGTCAATCTGATCTAACATGTATCTATAGAGTACTGAACCTCTCTGATTTGTACATCTAGAATTCCAGTGAGGGTGTTTCGCATTTAAATCACCTGCCATAACAACTGGAATGGGTTCGGACAAAAGCTGATCAATGTCGCGAGGGTCGAGCTTGTGCCCTGGAGGCTATATAGGGAAGTAAACTTGACCTCACCAACGTCAATATCTTTAAGGATAATGGATACTGCTTCCATTTTCACTAAATCTGGAGTGACGACCTTATTACGATCAATGCCTTTTCTGATAACAATAGCTGCCCCTCCAGAGGCTGGATCAGTAGCTTTCTTAGGGGTCTCATCTTTTCTGTAATTATAATAACCTGGTAGGTTAAAAGATCTGCTTTGCTTAAGGTGAGTCTCGCACAAAAAGGCAACGGTCGATATTCCAACTTGTGAGGAAATCGTAGAACTCATGATACTAGCGAGGGGGATCCTTGATAGTGCATCGTTGTTTTCCTTGCTTTAGTACTTTATACGGATATCTAACCATGATTATTTCCTGCTCTCAAATGGAGTAAGCTGTGGCAGATCGTTGCCACTTTCTTTTACCATATTCATTAAGTTACCCAAGGTTTCGCCAGTTCTTTGTGGTCAACAGCTCCCTTACCAATTGAAGCAGAGATCTACCAACAGAAGCGAAAGATCTACCTTCAACAACGTTAGGATTGCTATTCCTTTTGACTTGTGAGTATTCGGGGCATTCTGTATAGCTGGTTGTGTGCTGGCCTTCACAGCGAATATATTTAGGCGGGTCTTTACCTTTTATATTCGTACAGTCCCTTGATTGATGATCGGCTGTGCACTTGTTGCAACGTGGTGACTCGGTGCAACACTGAGACACGTGCCCAAAACGTAAACAATTGTAACATTGCAATGGCCTTTTGTTACCCCTAAATAATTCAACTGTTACAGGAAGTAGACCGATGCGTTTCAGATTTAGTAAAGGCTTATTATGTTCAGTGTTTTGGAGGAGGACTATACCCATTGGCAACTCGACCGCACCGTTTGCTTTTTTAAGCCTAATTGCTTTGTCTGGGAAGTAGTTGGCACTTCTGAGGTCTTAAAGAAACCTTCGAGGTCGTATGTTTTGTTAACGTCACGAACAACGTATTTCAGTAGCTTTTCAGACTTTAATTGGTGGTTTTGGATTTTAAGAACATCATTCTTTTTGATTCCAGACACAAGAGTTTTGTGCGTTTCTTCCTCATGACATTTGACCTTAATGGTGTTTGAACGAACCGTTTGGGCAGTAATTTTATCCAGAGCCATGTGATTTTGAATCTCGTCTAGAATTTCCTTGATTGGTTTTCCAATATGACGAATAATAATCGGAGGAATGTAAATAGCTCCCTTTCCATAGGCGACATTGCTTTGGGAATAACCAAGCTTAGCTTTGTTACCTCGTAGGGCTACAGAGACACCATCGTTGATATTGACAGTGGACTGAATGTTGTCTATCCTAACACCACTTTTGTTTCTTTTATTCTGCGCAATACGCCAGTCACCTCTATCACTGTCAGCAGAATTATTTTCTTGCCTTCTTTTGACGCTAGTTCGTAGTGAGGAGTTTCCTTCGTTGACCGCTTTCAGGCAAGTAGAAACATTTTCATTATTATGTAGAATGTTTCCGACAATCGACAATCGACAATCGACAATCGATGTTTGTGCTCAGTGAATTGTACATTCGTTAGGATGGGACGAAAGCAGCGCTTTCACAAAGCTCATCTAACCAGAATAAACTCCAAAGGAAATACACTGAGGTAGTCAAGAAGCCTAACCAACCCAAGCGGTCTTCCATATTATACAAAAAAGAAAGTAAGAATGTTTCCGTGTGCCTTACAGACATTTATATATAATAGGGACCAATCAGGTTCCCTTTACAAGTAGATAAAAAATATAACGCAAAGCCAATAAGGTAAAATACAGCCAAGAATACAGAATAAATTTGAAACAAAATAAGCCAATCAATTGCGAGCAGGACACAAGTACACACCATAGAATTAAATAAAATAAAAAATAAAAAAGGGAAGACGAAGTAGCCAATAAAAGAGCGCGTTGAGGTGTCAAAGGTTATCTCTACATAAGTCAGAGACAAGGGCCAATCCGTTAAAAGCCAAAAAAGAAGTCAAAACAAAGAGCCTCAAGCCAAGCGTCCAATCAGGGAAAATAAGCAAGTTATCCCAGACATTAAGGTCCATAGGACCCTTGTCACCATTAAGGAGTTTGCTTTCCTGCTCTTTGTATATCTCTAAAGTTTCAAGGAAATTGAGCTTCCTCCAGTCGCAGGTACGGTAGAGAACTTCGAAGTCGTCAGATTTAGTGTCATGCCCAGTATGTATAATATGCTGCGCGAAGGCAGAAGCGTCAGGATTGTAGTTGCGGATTGGAGGAAGCTCAATTTTCTTGAAACTTTAGAGATATACAAAGAGCAGGGAAGCAAACTCCTTAATGGTGACAAGGGTCCTATGGACCTTAATGTCTGGGATAACTTTCTTAGGTACGTGCACTAACGGCCTTTGGGTACTCTCAGCCCTTAGTTTCTCTGATTGTATGCTTGGCTTGAGGCTTGTAAAGAAAAACTTTGACACCTCCCCGCGCTATTTTATTGGCTAATTTGTTCCCCCTTCTCTATTTTTTTATTTTATTTAATTCTTGGGTGTGTACTTGTGTCCTGCTCGCAACTGATTGGCTTATTTTGTTTTAAATTTATTCTGTATTCTTGGCTGTAATTTTACCTGATTGACTTTGCGTTATATTTTTTATCCACTTGTAAAGGGAACCTGATTGATCCTTATTTTATATAAATAGCCCTAAGGCAAACTGTAGCATTCAGTCTTCTTGAAAAATGGACGCGTAGCTTCCGAAATACGTATCCAGGTTTAATAAATATTTTGTTGTGGTAAAGCGGTTTTGGCTCCTTGTGCTACCATTGATAGAACATGTTTTACACTAGTTTCATGGCCCAAATATTCACGTACCTTACCGGACGGCTGTTCAAAGAGTTTGGTTTACTGTCGGGTAAGTGCTGGAAGAAAACTCGATGTTACGGCTTTCCGGCATCAGGGCAGGGTTCTACTCGCTGCTTCTTCAACTAAGCCTAAGGACCCACACGTTCCTTCTGAATTTTCCTTGACTTTCGATTCCCGGATTTCTGCGCTGTACAATACATCGACGTCGCCTTTCTTTGACGGACAGAGGGAATCTCAGCGAAAGAAGGAGCTTATAATGGTCTGAAGAGAGACTTCGTTCAAAGCCTTGGCATCCTTAAACACTTCTTCCTCATGACAGACTCCACGTCCATCTTGTCTTGGTTACCCTGCTGTTATTTTTTTCCTTCCTTTCTGTTCATTCTCTCTCCATCTTCTTCCTCTCTTGGCAACCGTTCTATCACCACTCCCCTGCAACAATTCTACTACATATCATCCATTTTTGGCCAACAACAGTTCGTGGACGTCTTTTTAATCGTTTCTTCATTGTCAAAATTTTATCAAGTCAGGTATTTTAAACAAATATATTCGAAATCTTTCTTATTTCTTCAAAGAAAATCATCCCAAAATTAGTGGTGGGTACATCATTGGTAGGAAGAGGTGGGGCGAAAAAATCTGCAGCACCGCATTCTCCACGAGAATGGAAAAAAATTTATACCTTAATTTTTTTTTAATTTTAATTTTTTTGGGTGCTACACAAAGATAATGTTTGTGTGATTAAGTTCATTGCTAATAATTAGCCTGTGTTCTCTTTTATACTTACCTCCGAAGCATAACGCGCTAGTCAAATTGCATATTGAAGAATAGGCATTTATCGTTATTTATTCTTGCATGTTTAAGAACTTAATTGGGACTAACGATTCTCTTTATTGGATTATTTAGCTACGATATTCTTTATTCACTACAAAAATCTTGAATAAGACTTCAAAATAAGAAATAGACATTAAGTGGTCATTTACATTAATTTCTCTTCTGGTAAAGAAGACCGGAGTTGTCTTTATCCCCTTCTCTTTTCCAAGGCTATTGCGTTGTTGCTTGGAAATATTTGGTTCCTTGTAGTAATTATATTTTATCACATTATTTTTCTTGTGGAGCCGCTTCCGTAGGAGTCCACTAGAAGTTTCTGCTACCACATCACGGTTTTGACAAAAGGAAGATTTTCTGCCTGCGACCTTACACGATTACATGGTGATTTCGAAGTGGAAATGATATTGACGGAGTTATGTCATTCCAGATAATACAAAGCAACAAATTGCTTAAGTTTACGGCCAATTTCAAGTGTTTTATTTTTCAATAAATGCCAGTGTTCTCTTCCTAAATTTCGGATGTATGTACTGTTCATAGTTTGAATTTAATGAAAAGTTAATTTGTTTAATTTAAAGTTTAAAATGGAATTCATAAATTGTTAAACATCAATGAGAAGATAGTTAATTAGTTTTTGACTTTAATTTAGTTATCAAGCAAGTGAACTATGTTTTTTGTCAAAAAAGAAAGTTAAGTTATTTACCTAATAAAATCAATTTTATTAAGAAATTAACCCGTCCTAGTTTGTCCTCCACACTTATTAAATATTTCTATTGCTTCCACTGAACTTTATACGTGACATAAGTACTGGAGAACAGATTAGCTATGGTTGAGAATGTAGCGCTGACAATTTTGGCCAACTGTGTGACAACTTTGATAGTTAATATCTTGGACATTCATTTTTGAAATGCGCTCTAGTATAACCAAATATCTTTCGTAGGGAGCGTGATGTCGACAATTTCGGCCTGTTTTTTAAACTAGTTTTAGTAGTATAATTTTGGTAACAGAAATTTTAACGACTAACTACAGCTTTTTGCATAGTCGCTCTTGGTGGCTACCATACAGTTTAAAATTTTTTCTTGGGGGTCAGTGTTTTTGCGGCTAGACAGTTATATCTTCAGCTTGTAACACTGGTTGCCATAGATATTATTCAGACTTCAAGTGACTTTGTGTGTGATATCCAGTTTGTTGACTCTTGTTTGATATTGTGTTTTATGTGGGATGCCCTCGTCGGAGTAAGTACTGGAGGACAGATTAACTTGGAATCAACCCTCAACACGACTTTATCGCTTCGATGTAGGTGTATTGTGTCTACATCAGCATATTCAGCTCTTGGGACGTAATAACCAATATTCAGCTCTTGGACACCAATTTGTAAGTGTCTTTCCTTTATTATTCATAACTCTCATCATGGCAAAAGGGAAAAGTCATCGGAGCAACAGAAGTTAGAGCAACAAATTTGCAGACACCAGTTTCTCTAACACCAGTTTTAAATGTAATATTGACAGGTTTAATCAATGCTTTGTAGTGATGGCTAACCAGCTGAGCTCCTATTTGGAGCAGAAGAAAATTGAACTCTATATACAGGCATTGAAGGGCTCGCATGAATGGGTATCTCAGGTTAAAGCCTCAAATTTGCAGGCTTTAGCCGACGAAGCGGCTGCAAATATTAACCCTCAAAAGGAGGGTGTAGACAAGCTAATAGTTTATGACCCAGAACACTCGGAAAATCTAATATTACTGGGAAAAGACGAGTCAACACCAAAAGTAGACAGTCAGCCAGATCCGGCACTTGTAATCGAGTTAATGACTACTCAATCTAAGCCACCATTTATTAATAAGGAACAAAATACTGAAGAAATTACCCTCAATGATCAAACATTAATGCAGGTTCTCAGTAAGAGCACTGGTAGCAGTACTTGGACACTAGATCAACAGTTGCTCACCGACATTAAGGAAGGCTATAAAAGAACAGCGTTCACTAGAAAAATAATCTACAATGTAAAAGTGCCTTATAAAGTGGAGCAAGAATTGCTATATAAAGAAGATATGAACAAAACTAAGTTAGTTTTACTGAGGATACAGGAGCTCTGTAATAAGATAATTGTTATGCACCACAACGGCCCTGTAGCGGTGTAATTAGGCACTAATAAAACAATTTATAAAGTTAGCCAGGCATACTACACCGATGGCCAGCGATGTCATTCGCTACGTTAATCGGTGCGAAAGCTGTCAACGAAATAAAGTTCCAAGAACTTCACCCTTTGGCGATCTCCAAACTTTGGACTACCTTCTCCGTAGACGGAACAACATTCAAATTGAATATATCCTTCCTTAACCTCAAACAGCATCAGGTTATGCCGCATTGTTGACTGTGACCGATAAATTTTCAAAACATGTAAGAATATTGGCATGGAAGTCAAGCATAGATGCGGAAGGTACTGCTAGACTGTTAGTAGACCACATCTTTAAGCTTCACGGATTCCCAGAGGTTATAATTTCGGACAATGATGTGCGGTTTACATCGAAAATGTGGAGACGTATATTTCAGGCACTAGGATCATCCACAAACGGATGATCAATCAGAATGCACAAATCAAACCGTTATAAAATAATAAGGAATTACACAAACAAAGCCAAAAATGACTTAGATAAGCTGCTCACAACCACTGAAATTGCTATTAATTGAGCTAGGTCAGAAGCAATTGGGTATACTCCATATCATCTTGACCTAGGACGAGACATCCAAATGCCTCCAAGCATAACCATGAGACATCAAGGAACATTCGAACCGCGTAAGTTAACTAAGAAATTAGTCACTCTATATAAAGAAGCGAAGGGTGATGAAAGCTAATTCATATAGGTTGATTTAAGTATAGATGGCAGCGCTTACGCTTTATGAATCGGAGGCTATGACGCTATGGTCGAAATGAGGAGAAAATCTCAGCAATGTTAAGAATACTGTATAAGAACATGCATGTAAATTGTTCAGTTCCACAATGTTCGAACAACAATGTTAAAAACAAAAATCTCAAGTTTCATGGATTTCCTACAGATCGAAAAATTCAATGAGGTTAAATGAGATATCGTAGCCTAGCCCAATATTTAGCATCGTCACTTTCGTAAATCGTAATTCATTATAAAATTTGCTCACTGTTATTCAATACTTGTTTATTTCCGTCAGTTTTCGCTCCTATTAACTGAAGCTTTTCTTTCAAGTCTTTAACTTTCATCTTCACTAAACTTTTGTAAATAAACTAGAACAAAATTCATAAACCGTAGCGGATGCCATCTGGCGGATAGATTTGGCATTTAAATCAACCTATTACACTAAGAACTGTAATGTGAAGCATATGCGTTTTTGGATGAAGAAGGACGACTTAGTGCTAGGTAAGTACAGTAGACTATGATCACTAAAAGGCTAGGTGGGGGAAAAGTTGTACGCTAAATACGAAGGACCATCAAGATACTTGACATAAAAAACAAAGTATCAGCAGCGTCGGATATAACAACGCGGTGGCATTGTGACAATAAAAGATTTCATTGCTTCTTCTTGAAGCCGTATAGACAAAAGAAAAAGAAACAACGTAAACCAGGCCCCATAGCAGATCCAAATTTCTCCGATGTTTACCGGGTCCAGAAATTAATAGAGGTGAAGGGCAAAAAGCCAAATAGGCAGTTCTTGGTAAAGTGGTAAGGTTATGATGTTCTGACGTGGGAACGGAGTATAATCTCCACCGTGTGGCAAGCTGATCCAAGATTTTTTTCGATAAACGAAGGAGGTAAGGTGAAACAGCAAGGAGACTGAAGGTGACTTCCACAAGTAGCAAAGCCACAAGGGTAGTTTTAATCAATTGTTACATCAATTCGCTGGCTTCGCAGCGACCAGAGGGGCGGAGTGTGTCACGGGCGTCATCTCCAGTTCACATGATAACTAGAATAGTTTACAATACGAGTTTACGGATTCGAACAGCAGAGAGAACACGCAAGAAAAAGATAAAGCTCCAAGGCGGAAGTAAAAGGAAGAGATGGTCAGAAGAGTTCGGAGGCTCGAGGAAGAAAAGTTGGAGAAGGGATGAGCTCCCATTGGGGCTAAAGGTGGGAAAGAACGAAAGCGGTAACCTGAGAGGACAGCGTATGGAGAAAGGAGCTGAGAACAGGGAGTTTAGGGAACAGAAAAAAATTAATGAAAACGTCAATGCAGGTAATCCTTTGCTTCATGAAGCGATTAAACCAAATAAGTGCTTAGAGAGTATTACTAGACTTCGGGTTGAGCATTCTCATGTTTGCTTAAAGATGTAATTTATAAATGACTCTTTGCTTCGGCTTGGTTGAGTCATTTAGAAGTAAATACTTTAATTCAAGCAAGCACAGAAGAAACCGATAGTAAGACATTTTATTTATTCCGTCCATTAAGATTCATTGGATATACAAATTGAAAAGGAAAGGAAAAATTCCGCGACCCAGATTCGAACCAGGGACCATGCCTATCCCAGAAAGCCGGGTCGCGGAATTTTTCCTTCCCTTTTCAATTTGTCTTTCAAAATCTAGATGCTCCTTTAGTTATTATCTTATATTTGAGTTGATTCATAGGAACATTCCTGAAGGAATTTCGGCAATCTACAAAGATAACATTGGTGGAAATAACTTCATTGCTATTAATTAACCTGCATTCTCTTTTATACTTACCTCTGAAGCATAATGCGCTAGTTGAGTTGCTTATTGAAGACTAAGCATTTACTGTTATTTATTCATGCGTGTTTAAGAACTTATTTGGGACTAACGATTCTCTTTATTGGATTATTTAGTTACGATAATCTTTACTCATTACAAAAATCTCGAATAAGTTTTCAAAGATATGAAATAGGACCGGAGCAGTCATTTACATTAATTTCTCTTCTGCTAAAGAGGACCGGAGCTGTCTTTATCCCATTCTCTTATCCAAGCTATTGCATTATTGCTTGGAAATATTTGGTTCCTTGTAATAATTATATTTTATCACATTATTTTTCTTAAGGATTCTACTACAAGTTTCTGCCTCGGACCTTACTCAATTACATGGTGATTTCGACGTGGAAATCATATTAGCAGAGTTACATCGTTCCAGATAGTACAAAGGAAGAAATTGCTAAAGTTTATCGCCAATTTCAAATGTTTCTTTTTCATTAAGCCAGTGTGTTATTTCTAAACGTCGGATGTATGTACTGTTCACAGTTTGAACTTAAACTCCATCATTTCATTTGGTGAAAAGTTAATTTGTTTAATTTGAAGTTTAAAATGGAATTCTTACATTGTTTAATATCAATAAGAAGACAGTTATTTAATTTTTGACTTTAATTTAATTATCAACCAAGTGAGCTTTTTTTTGTCAAAAAAGAAAGTTAGATTATTTACTTAATAAAATTATTTTTGTAAGAAATTAACTCGTCCTAATTTGTTCACCATACTTATTAAATATTTCTATTATTTTAACTGAACTTAATACATGACACTTGACTGGATCTGCTGGAAAGTTTTTTTAGTTATATTAGCTGGAACTGCATCGTTTTTGGAAGCGGTCAAACATTGTTTGGCCACTACTGATATCTGATTTTTTCCAGAAAACTCCTCCGTTGTTAAAAGACTGGGAGCTTTTTTCGCAGTCTCTGCGTTTACTTGACATTGCTGGGACATCTCAGGGGTTCTAACTCGGATCCTCAGCCAATGAATGGTTAGAATTCTCCTATTCAATATCGATTCGTCTAATACATTTTTATAATAATAGTTTTTTATCGGCTTTCTGCCAATTTTCATCTCGGATACAATTTTTATAGTAATAAAAGTATGATAATTATTCCATCTCCTATTTTGATAACTTACACTGCAGTCTTTTTCCAAAGTCTGATGCGATACAAGCATCCTGACAATCCTGAACCACCGCTGTAATTTCTTTATTCCGGGATTCGTTAATTGGGAGATTTGGGGTCACCTTTTCTACCTTTATTCAGTTCGGATTTCTTTGCACCTAATAGGGTGTCTCGTACTATTCCCCCGATCCACCTTTCTTCACTCTTTTTAATTCACTCTTTATTCATTGTCTTGCTCATTAAATTAATGTACAGTTTTTTCCTGGCAATCTGATTCTTTTTCATTGAGGTCTTTACTTTTTTTTTACTCCTCAGAAAAAAGCTACTCCGATGCTGGGAAAATGCTACGAATTAGAAAGATAATGCATGTCAAAAAACTCACTTTTCTAGAAGATATGAATTCTATATTTTTTCTTCTTTTTAACAGAACCTTTACCGTATATGGGATCATTTGGGATGATAGTTTTGGTTCTTTCTCATAGCAACAAATGCCCATATAATGATGTGCAGGTAATATAGTAATTGATTTTTATTATGTTCTTTAGTCATTTACTTGGGGATTCTGTCTCTTATCTTATTTCGTTGTGGAAAAAGAGTTTTATTTTATTCTCAAGTTAATCACCTGCATTATCCACATAAGATTTCTAGACAATTTCTTATCTATCTGTTTGTCCGTCTGTCTGTGACTTTATTTTCGCAAAAAGTATGACACATTCTTGAAAGAGATTTTCTAGGTTTTCAGAGTCTGTTTTCACCAATGGATTAATATATAATATAGCACGGATAAATTCGAAGATGGGCAAAATCTTTACAATAGCAGGTGCTCTAATGGTATACATTATGATATGCGCTTAGGAATTTCCAGTACTAAGATATGGCAGGTTATACAGCATTAATAATAATTACTAATTATATACTGGAGATGAACCTCCAAACGTACGGTAATGATTTTTCTACTAAAACATCATTATTATATAGCAATCAACTCATCTTGATGACAAATGATCTTCAAAGCAGCGGAAGGCCACTGTCTACCTGAGATTTCGAAAAAAATAATAATTATCGGTAATAAGTCGATATTCATGATGATGGCAGGGCATTGTTACGTCATTATCAACTGCGATCGAGAACATTTTACTCTAATAGTAAAGTTATGATGCAAAATATTACGTAACAAGTTGGAGAAGGAATGACGTCAATAGGAGAATGGATGATGAGAGAAGAGCAAAAAAGAGGATACATATGGGTGAAGAAGTAAAGGGTATAACAGGAGAAGAAACGAGATGACTTGGGAGTAGGAAGAAGGAATTTGAGAACAGAAACCAATAAGTAATAAGAGAAGAAGGTTCTGAGGAATAAAGCGGATGGCAGGGACGATATCAAGCAGTGGTTCTCACAAAGATTGTCGAAAAATAAAGAACATTCATTTAATTAATACTGTAAATTTGAATTACATTTTTTTGTTAACTTGCAACGACCGAGAAGGCTCTTTGGAAGTTACCTTTAATGATTTATTTATTTCTCAATTTATATCGTTTATTTTGTCACTTTTTCCACTAATTCAACTGAACAGGTTGATTATTTCAGTAATATTTCTGTTGAGTTTTTTTTTTTTTTTTTTTTTTTTTTTTTTTTTTTTTGCTATTAGTCAAAAAATTATTAATTTGATACCTTACAGGCATACTAATGAGAACTGTCTCATGTTCAACAATGTAGGCAAAGTTTCTGCAACAATAGGCCCATGGTGTTGTATCAACAACGGTATCAACACGTAATTCACTAACAATATTAACGGACTAACAATAAATATCTGATGACCAAGAATGCGAGCCGAAGTTAGTGCTTTAAAAATAAGGTTCAATTTGCAACAATAAATAGAATTCATGTTGTACGGGCTTTTCATAGATTTAATAGAAGATGAATTTGTAGAAAATCTTTAAAAATGAGCACTAACTGGAGATAATGGGGAGTTAGCTGACTATTGAGAAAGAGCGGAAAGTCGACAGAAAAAGCAGTCCCTTCGCTCAATACTGTACTGGTTTCGACAGCACACAGTTGCGACTGACTAAATGGTGAGCATGGCAACAGAAAAAATGTCCACTGCTAGACAACACAGACCAAACGAGCAGGAACATCCACTGCCACTCAATAAGAGAGTTGTTTCGTTGACGTTATTGTTGCCTGTATCTCCACATCAACGCAATGAAAAACGATGTGGTGATAATGCAATTATATTTTCAAGAATATGCAATAATAGAATGTTTTGTTGCATTGACATATGAATATTTGCAAGTTCTACGTTTGTTATACATCCCATCGAGGAAATGAGGCCTATACTCCCGCGGCATTTTCAAACACACATTCTATGACGAAAAATGCTCATTTTGTTTCCCTCTACATCCGTTAAATATTTGCTTGATATTTTCCAAACACCGGGTATAGTTAAGACACTGTCGAAAATGGATTGATGCCACGGGTTCAAATATCACCAACATAAAAAACTTTAATACTAAGTTCTGGCATGTGATACATCAAATAACTTGTAACAACGTGCCATCAAATAATGAGTAATTAATAAGTTCGATAATGATCGACACTGCTTCAGTGGCAGGTATTTTAATGTTACCATTATGGTGCTATCAGTAAGTTCAATGCTATGCCTTTTGGTATACTAAACAACTTGTAGTGATGGATCATGAATGAATATTACGAATTATTATTAAACAGTCAGGTTACATCAATTTGACTACTTCTCACGTGTGATGTACAGGGTGGTTATAATTAAAGTGACAACATTAAACCCTTCTAGCGGCCGTTATGGTAATCAGATTTTGACGAAACTTGAGATATATGTTATACAGTCCATGGGGAAGAGAATTTTGCAATAAAAAATTATTTCACATTTTGACCGCGCATGAATAATAACAAAAACAAGTTAGAAGCACGGAAATTTATAAAATCAGAGCATTTGTTTAATTTGCATTCCTTTTGTATCAATGACATGTTCAAAGCGCATTATTGCATGTTCCAAAGTAGAGTGAAGGGTTTCCTGAGGGATAGCGTGTTATGATTGCTTACAATTCATAGACAGTCCTATTCTTCCTCCATAGATATTATGTTTCAAATATTCCTACAACCAGAAGACACCAGATCATCTACAAAATGAGCAGGAAGCAGTTCCTTCACTTGTGGTTGAATGTGGGGTGTTGCACCATTTTGCATAAAGACAGTAATGTCTAAACATTGTCTTTCTTGTAAAGCAGGAATGACTTTCTGCTGCAGAAGTTCGCTGTAACGAGCAGCAGTGATTGAACATCTTTTAGTACCTTGAGCAGTGTTCTCTTCAAAATAGGGTCAAGAAAAAGGGTCCAAGAATGTAATGTAAAGTGAATCCGCACAATACAGTCACATAATCACGAGCGCAAAAGCTTTTCATGCACAGCCATCGGCTTTTCAGTACCCCAGATGCGACAGTTTTGAGCATTCACTGCTCCGTCTAGTGTGAAATGCGCTTCATCTGACCACAAAATGTTACATGGCCAGTCATTATCGAAGGCTATTCTAGCCGGACACTGGCAACCAAAATCAGTGCGTTTTTCCGGAACCTCATGAAACAAATTTCCTGGATCTTGTATGGATAACACTTTAAAATGGAATGCAAAACTTTTTGTACCGTAGACTACGGAATAGACAAATCACGTGATACGGCTCGAGCACTTGCTGAAGAATATTCGGAACTTGAAGCACTCTCCACTACAGCAGCAGCAACTTCTTCCACCGTCTCATTTGCAATTCGTTTCCGTCCTCTCCCTGGCAGCACACCCAACTCACCAGTTTCTTCAAATTTCCTAATCATTTTTATATCATTAATGGACATAGGCCCATTTCGCAAGTTGTTCAAACGTCGATATTCTCTTAGTGCAGCAGAAGTATTATTGCAGTTCTGGTAAAACAACTTCACCAATAAGGCTCGATGTCACATGTGAGAAATGCTAAACACGAGAGTAGCGCAGTGGAAATTAAATGACATGCGACAGTGCACGGATTAAGAAACAAAGAAGTAATTGTTTATTAACAAAAAATATTACTTGAATTAAATAAAGAATGAAATATAGAGATATAGCTAAAGTCACAATATCAAATCAGTATACTATGAGTAGCAATCACATAAATAATAAATGCAATGTTCATTTAGATATTACAATCACCCAGGCTAACGTTACCAAGCAATAATTAAGTTTACTCAAACAGTCAAAAACCTAACTTTACAGAAGTAGAAAATCAAGCATTAATTGAAAGGCTTATGCTAAAACTAGCCTGTAGATACCAAAACTTAGGCACACTTGAATAGCTACTGCTATTTAAATAGGCATCCCAGCTGTATAATATAAGCATTACAAGCAATCTTTAACAAAATAGCTTGATAATAACGGCTACAGCTAGTAAATTACAGGGTAGTCAGACTCTGTATCCACAAGAATAAATATATAAATATACACCAACCAGATTACACACAAATATCCTTTAAATTAAACACTTCTGAGCAAAATACTTATAGACAGAGTATTAACTCAGAAAATCCACATAAAAAATGCAACTCATGTAATTTGTCATGCAGCTAGCCACAAACAGCGGTACATATCTAAGCTGCTCTAAAGTTCGACAAAACAGAACAATAATTCAGTCTTATTCGGAAAGAGTCTAATGTTCGGAAGAACGTCATTGCCTTTAGTATAAAGAACAGTAGAATATAAACGCCTTACACAAAGGAACAAATCTCTGGCGTAACAAAGTGACTGTTCAGAAGTTCTCTGTAGTCCAATAACTTGTTAACTAAAGCACATTCACTTGAGCTCTATAAAACCCGTAATAAATAACACAATTATCAAACAGTTAAATTGGGTTAATATTAAATATGCGTAATCTTCAAATAGAACAAGTCAAAGCACCACTTAAAGCATGTAATGAGTTACGACATAGAATGCATATCACAAGGACGGAAAATTTTCTCCTTTTTAATATTTTTTCCCATAAAAAAATATCACTAATTTAACACTAGTAAACAACTAGACGAGGAATTGCCTTACGCAACACTTGGGACATTAATGGGTTTTAAATATTGTGAAGCCTAAATGATATTTAAAATACTCACACATTCCGTATGGCCATAAGCAACAAACTTTCGTGTCTTCTCGAAGCTCACTGTGAGCGAGCTCACTAAAAGTATCTTTTACTAGGTTGGCTTTACAGTCCACAACAAAGACAACACTTACTGCTGCGAAGGAGTAGTCGGCTATTGACCTCAGCAATCCTTGAGAAGGGTTTCCGCACAGCGAGAAGGTACATGAATCGCAAAGCTGTCTATCTCGCTGCTGGTAAGAATAAAACTCCGCCCGCTTGGCTTTCTTGGACGACGTGGCATTTTCCAACGACGCAATTAGCTGTTCCGTAGCCATCTCCGTCCAGCTTGCCGATAGCATAACACCAGTTGTATCTGTGTGTCGTTTTTCCCGGGAGCTCGACTTTCGCATGCCCGTCTCCAAAAGGCTTTTTACCTTTCTTTCGTTCTCTTCTCTCCTTCCCCGTTTCTGCACTTGAATCACTCCTCGTCCTCTCATTGGCTCCTGCGTCTCAATGTTGATTATGACGCCGATGACATCATCTCCAAATCCTTCCGGAATTGTAAAATACATGAAAACGAAAGCGAGCGTTTACGTCACCGGAATTCGCGATGGTATTAGAGTTCCGTGACATGCTCGACTGCCCCAAACGCTGAATTTCCTGTTTATTGATGTTGTTAAGAGGCTTTTGCTTATAAAATGATTGTCGGTGTATACGACTGATGTTATTTGTTGCACGTAATGTCGCCAGGTCCTCACAGCTTTTGCTACCGCTAGCAGGTCCTTAGCGTATATAGACAGGCGAGTCCCATCTGTTCTAAACCTGCGAGATTCGTAAGCAATTGGGGAAAGCTTTCCCTCATGCACCTGCAGTGGCGACGGCTCCTATGGCATCCTCGGAAGCATCGCATATTATATGCAGCTGTTTATTAGGATTAAAGATCTTTAGTAAAGGGGGGCTTGTAAAAACCTTTTTCAAACCTTGAAAACACCATTGTTGGGACTCTCCCCATCTATACGGGACATCCTTTTTCAGCAGATCAAATAAAGGCCCTGTAATTCTTCTGTTATTAGGTATAAAATGCCAGTTAAATTGTGGCGTTCCCAGGAAAGACCTCAGCTGATGGACGTTATTGGGTTCTGGCAACTGAAGAATGGCTTGTGTAAGCCTTGTTTCACACGCTTTCTCTTTGCTAGATAACCTGAAGCCCAGACAGTCCACTTCTGGCAGGCCTATCTGGTATTTGGAAGGGCGCAGATAAAACACGTTGGCCCGCAGCCTTTGGAGCACTTTCCTCAACCTCTTCTTTAGTTGGAGCATTTTTTGGGCGAAGATTAAGATGTCGTCAAAATAGGCCACGACACCGCGGTTAATGAGACTTTGGAGAGCCTCGTTGATGGCTTTAACTTAAGTTGCGGCCACTCCTTTCAGGCCAAAGGGCATTACCCGATACTCGAACAGCCCGAATCTGGTTTTGAACGCAGTTAAGGCAATGTCTGAAGGGCGCATACGAATCTGGTGGTAGGCTTGCAAGATGTCCAGTTTAGCGAATATTTTCGCTTTTTCTAGTCGCTCGATAAGAGAATCAGTGCGAGGGACTGGATAGAAGTTGTCCCTCGTCATCTTGTTTATTTTTTGGAAGTCGACGCATAGTCCAAATTCCCGTCTTTTTTAACAACAAATAGGATGAGAGAAGCAAAGGAAGAGGTTGAGGGTTGAATGAGGCCCTTAATCAAGAGGTCTTCCAGGGTTCTGTGAAGCTCCTCCTCCTCATCCCTCGATAGCGTATACAAACGGGGAGTTGATAGGTACGAAGCCCTGCTCAAGCTGAATTTCATGCTGTGTCCCCCGTTCCAGGGGTAACCCTGCAGAAAGCGCCTCCTTAAATACGTCGTGAAACTCTGAAATGATAGGCTTACAGTTTGGATTAACGTAGGCGATCTTGGCCTCGGGTTGTCAATGGCAATAGACAGCATAGATAGGATGAGGGTTCTTCTCTCGCAGCATACAACAGAGCTCTTTCTCCGAAATAAAAGCATCCTGGTCGTCTTGATTCCATTGGGGCAGCCAGAGTTTTTTCCCATTGACTTGAGCGGTGCAACGTCTTTTTCTGCAATCTAACTTGATGTTGGCTTGGTCAATCCCATGCCATTCCAGAATAAGATCATAATTTTGGATGGGGACATTGTCGAAGTTGAGGCGGCCTTGGTACTTGCCGCATTTGATGGGTACCCTCAAAGTAGAGTGCATGATGTTGGTAGATTGGCTGCTGGCTCCTTGAATTGATCTTACGGGGCTTACCCTTGTGGTCATTAGTTTTAGTTTTTCACACAAGTTACAGTACATGTAGTAGTCAAGGGCCCCGGTGTCTACTAGCGCTTTACGCTCATATCGTTGATGACTACCATAATAACACAAAGTTCGTTTGCTGTATTTGTGCGGGCCGGCTTATTTGGGGCTGGTCACTCCTTTTTGCGTTGGCAACAGTCTTTTCTTAGGTGGCCTGGACGATCGCAGTTGTAACATTTACGTTTTCCTTGAGGCGCTTTGCATCGGGGACCTGTTTGCAGCACAATAGCATCGATTTGCATGGGTTCCTCGGGTGTGGCTTCTCCTCCCATGAAGGCGCAAAACTACTTCTCGGTGTAAGCAATGCACTCGTCGATTGTTGTAGGTTCTTTCACACGAATCTGCGATGCTATTCGATGCGGGAGACCTTGCAAAAAGAAGTAGACACTGTCAGTATGTGAAGTGTCTATCAAGCCCCCTGCGAATCTCCGGAACTTTGTAACAAGATCAGCTATGTCCTGCCCTTTCAATTTTAGCCAGTGCAGTGCCATCTTTCTCGTTAGCCTCCACTGGAAGAATTCCCATAAGATTAAGGGATTGACAGCAGAGAACTCATCGTACCAAACAGATGCAGTTCCTGCTAGGTATGCGCGGAATCACCTACATATATTGTTGAACAATAATCTGCTTGCATTGTACCACAGTCATGAAGTGTTTAATGAATTGTTCAGGATCCTCACGTGGCTTCCCCCTAAAAAGTCGGGACTGCATGGCTTCCACTGCCTTCTTTACTGGCGGAGTACGTAGCTCCCGGACTACTACCATAAGGCTAGCAAGCTGTTCTGTAATAGCCTCAATTTTCGCCATGATTTCTACCAAATGTCGCGCCGGTACACCAACACACACTGAAGTCTATCACAACACCGACAGATACACACCAAAATGTTGACACAGAACTAGTTGATGAGCACTACGGCAAGGCACCACCGACGTATCACCCACAGCCGTATCACTTGCACTAGCTGAATCCAACTGCCGATATCACCTAGTAAAACAACACACACTTCATCACAACACAGCACCTCACTATTTCCACAAGTAAACACTGCAACCACCGTAAAGCACCTTAAAAAATTGAACATTCATTTGAAACACTAAAACAATGCTTTATCGAGTAACTGCCAACTCTTGAGGAAGCACCAATAACACAGTCACAATTAAATGAATGATTTTGCGTCGAGTCACACACTCGGGTGAAAAAGAAATATTTATTTATATTTTTTTCCAAACACTTCACAAACACTATTGAAGACACCACTATAAATGTATGACCTGTGGTCTCAGGTGTTCTGGCCGGCACTGTCACATGTGAGAAATGCTAAACACGAGAGTAGCACAGTGGAAATTAAATGGCATGCGACAGTGCACGGATTAAGAAACAAAGAAGTTATTGTTTATTAACAAAAATGATATTTGAATTAAATAAAGAATGAAATATAGAGATATAGCAAAAGTCACAGTATCAAATCAGTATACTATGACTAGCAATCACATAAATAATAAATGCAATGTTCATTTAGATATTACAATCACCCAGGCTAATGTTACCAAGCAATAATTAAGCTTATTCAAACAGTCAAAAACTTAACTTTACAAAAGTAGAAAATCAAGCATTAATTGAAAGGCTTATGCTAAAACTAGCCTGTACACTAGATGAACAATCTTAAACAAACATAGATACCAAAACTTAGGTACACTTGAATAGCTACTGCTATTTAAATAGGCATCCCAGCTGTATAATATAAGCAATACAAGCAATCTTTAACAACAAACACAATAGCTTGATAATAACGGCTACAGCTAGTAAATTACAGGGTAGTCAGACTCTGTATCCACAAGAATAAATATATAAAATATACACCAACCAGAATACACACAAATATCCTTTAAATTAAACACTTCTTAGCTTAAATACTTATAGACAGAGTATTAACTCAGAAAATCCACATAATAAATGCAACTCATGTAATTTGCCATGCAGCTAGCCAACAAACAACGGTACAAATCTAAGCTGCTTTAAAGTTCCACAAAACAGAACCATTATTCAGTCTTATTCGGAAAAAGTCTAATGTTTGGAAAAACGTCATTACCTCTAGCATAAAGAACAGTAGAATATAAACGTCTTACACAAACGAACAAATCTCTGACGTACCAAAGTGACTGTTCAAAAGTACTGAGCACTAACTTCTCTGTAGTCCAATAACTTGTTAACTAAAGCACATTCACTTGAGCTCTATAATCCCGTAATAAATAACACAATTATTAACAGTTAAATTGGGTTAATATTAAATATGTGTACTCTTCAAATAGAACAAGTCAAAGCACCACTTAAAGCATAGAATGCATATCACAACGACGGAAAACTTCCTCCTTTTTAATATTTTTTCCCATAAAAAAATCACTAAATAGCACTAGTAACCAACTAAACGAGGAATTGTCTTATGCGACACATGAGACATTATTCGGCTTTTAATTATTGTGAAGCCTAAATGATAATTAAAACACATTCCATATGGCCATAAGCAACAAACTTTCGTGTCTTCTCGAAGCTCTCTGTGAGCGAGCTCACTAAAAGTAACTTTTACTAGGTTGTCTTTACAGTCCACAACAAAGACAACACTTACTGCTGCGAAGGAGTAGTCGGCTATTGACCTCAGCAATCCTTGAGAAGGGTTTCCGCACCGCGAGAAGGTACACGAATCGCAAAGCTGTCTATCTCGCTGTTTGTAAGAATAAAACTCCGCCCGCTTGGCTTTCCTGCACGACGTGGCATTTTCCAAAAGATGCAATTAGCTGCTCCGTAGCCGTCTCCGTCGTGGGGGCTGGAGGAATTACTTCACCGTCCAGCTTGCCGATAGCATAACACCAATTGTATCTGCGTGTCGTTTTTCCCGGGAGCTCGACTTTCGCATGCCTGTCTCCGAAAGGCTTTTTTCCTTTCTTTCGTTCTTTTCTCTCCTTCCCTGATTCCGCACTTGAATCACTCCTCGTCCTCTCATTGACTCCTGCGTCTCGATGTTGATTACGACGCCGATGACATCATCTCCAAATCCTTCCGGAATTGTAAAATACACGAAAACGAAAGCGAGTGTTTACGTCACCGGAATTCGCTATGGTGTTAGAATTCCGTGACACTCGATACTTTTTAGCTAAAGTCATCGTGAAGAATGACTTTACATTAAATTTCACTGTTATTTTAAAGCTTTTCTAATTTTACATATCATTTGCAAAACGTCTGTGATTGAGTAAAATTTATCAAGATAGTTTCTTACAGGACCAGCACCATATTTTGACGTAGCAGTCAAAATGTTAACTAATTTTTTATTGCAAAATTGTCTTCCCCGTGGTCTGTATAATATATATCTCAATTTTCGTCAAAATATGATTACCAGAACGGCCGCTAATAGGGTCTAAATGGTGTAACTTTAATTATAACCACCCTGTAGGAGCTAAATAACTGATGTAATAAATGACGTATCATCAGCAGATTGGATAAGTATATACCGTCTGTTGCTGCAGGTATTCAAAAAACATTTCAAATATTGCTATTCAGAAACTGAGCGATTTATTTGACGTACAAAAAAGAATGATTATTGGCTTTCAGGCCAGAGGTAGTAACATTTCAAAAATGTAGAGCACACGTTGTGAATTTGATGGAGTGCACGTCGTGATTATAATGGCAAACTGATTCTTAGGTTGGTTTGGGAAACACTTGGCGGATGCCTCTGCCAAAGTCGTGTCCCAGTATTCATAATTCTCAAGCAATCCGTGTATCTGACATTCTTCTCTATTTTTTTCACACAGTTGTCCATCGAAGGTTTAATATCATTACATGATGTTGGTCCTCGCATAACGTGAAGCAACATTCTCAGTTTAAGCACTCAGCATTGCTAGGATGAACCTTGTAGACACGGCAAATAACGTCAGTTGTGCCTATGTCAGTGTGACGTGGAATTAGGGCTTCCTGCTTCCTCCTGCAGAAAATTTTGCGTGATACGTTGCAGGTGTAGTAGTTGAGTAATGTCTTGTCAAATGGATTTTCCTGATATAACCGGAAAAACGCCGTTATTGTTGTGTTGGAAATTCCGCTCTCTCTTGAGCATTCTTTTCCGTATCGACTCGTGCAGGCCCTGATCGAATTCAACTAACAGACGGACTGCTGGCGCATTATCGGTCCAAGAGTAAGGTGGGCCGCTTAGTTGGTAGCGAGGAACTGAGGCATACACTTAAATATTCAGAAAATATCAGTAATTGCATATGGGGCCCCAGCAAATGATAAGAACAAATAAAAGTTAATAAATTCAAGTGTAAAATCTTTGGGCTCACTTATTATTCGACGCAGCCAAACAATCAATTATCGCATCAGGGGAGCTATGAAGCTCACGTTTCACTCACGGCATTCACTATCCATAAGCAGCTTGCCTCAATGTACTCACGTAAACTGTCACGCTACGAAAGATGGCTCTTAGACTCCAGCTCATGCTGGTTCACCAGTCAAAATATCCATAATACTGTAACGTTCAGAACACGTCATGCAACCCTTTTTATCCGGAGGAGGGTGCTGTAACCTCCGTGTTGTTCACTGCAAACACACTATTACACACCCAAGGGAAATTTCACATGCACTCATCCAATACTTCGGAAGGCAGCTCTACCACATTTCCCTTGCCTCAGTGAAATGATAACCCAGGTCATGAGCAAAAATGCTCAGCCTCATAAAAGGAGTCAGGCCTATGGCTGCGTCCAGCTTAGCACTGTGAATCCATTCCCAAATCTTTATACGCAATTTTCCAAAAATCCCCACGGAGTCACAACAATGGTTACAACATGTACGGTCCAATAATGATTGGCGCATCATATTATCACAAGAAACATGATAATTTAGTTTGGCACTTACAAGGGAATTCTAAGAACATGTATGTCACAGATTTCCACCATATTGAAATATGTTACTCATCTGAAGCCACTATAGATGCTTGCAAAATAAGAGAGTGCATCTTTTTGTTTCTTTCAAAATAAACTGCGACAAATAAACAATTTGAGCATACATAATCATACAAAGACTCCATTGTTAAAGCGGATAGGCTATGTGGGATACCCTTGTTAGTTCAGTGCAGATATCGATCAGTTTGCACAATTATACACAACTGATTAGCGAGCCAATATTCACAGACTATTCTCAACGCGGTCTTGAGTGCAAAACTCTACGCTGTTCTGGGCGAGGGACTTTTAACCAATAATAAAAACAAACGTCCACCTCACCGCCGAAAAAATCCTCCATCCTTTGGAATGATGAATATCGATGAGCAAACACAATGCTCGCAGGGAACGTCTCTCAATTTGATTATTTCTTGAACAGGTAAAATACAGGGTGTTTCAAAATCCATACCTATTAGAAAACAGTAGGGCCTACATTTGGAAAATTAATGAGAATGAATGAGTCGTTACCCTGAAAAGCTAATAAACTCGACCGGGCTTTTCCCCCCAGGAAAAACATTATGAAATTTGAAAACTGTACATGGGAAATGGGAAATGAGTTTTTCTGTTTTTGTCTACATTAGCTAGCCCTACCTTTCACTTTACCCACTCGATAAAGAGCAGGGGATGAGATTTTTTCACCGAGTTTTTTGCTAAACCCACATTTTACATGATGCTCTACAACTTTCTAAGTAACACATGGGATCTAACCCCTACCCCTACAAAATTAAAATTTTCAAAATTTACCCCTTCACACCCAGGGACCCGAAATGTTATTATTCTAAATTAGGGGACATTATAACCAAATAATCGATATCCATTTTCCCCCAATCTGTTCCCCTTGAGTCGTTATTTGGACCTAAAGACGGGACACCAATTATGAACACCCTGTATACTGATGGATACTAATTTCTGCAAATGTACACAGATTGCTAATTAAACGAACACTGAAAACCTGATCCACATGGTAATTTTTATTGACTCAGATGTACATGTTGGAAACCAAATTTCCTTCGTCAGTGAGTGATTACCAACAATCGACAATCGAACAGTAAAGTCTACATTTCTTTGGGTGGGACGAAAGAAGTGCTTTTACGAAGCTCACCCTACCAGAATAAATTCCACACGAAGTACACTAAAATAGGCAAGAAGCCTCACTAACTCCGGAGGTCTTCCACATTATGAAAATATAATAACATTGACGATTGACATAAGATTGGGAGAGGGGGCGGGAGTAGATGGTATCACATCTTCTAATAATCCGGGAAGGAAACGTTGCCAATGTCTTCGAAGTTGACATCAAGAATATGCCTCGGTTTTCTATACTTTGTATGCCACTTCATTACCATTGGGTTGTTTAGTATTCCAGCCACCAGCCACCCATTGTCATGGGTCTTCATTCTCTGCACCAAGTTCATCAAGAGATCTTGGACACACTTACCAAGGTGAGTCATGTTGAGATCCGAGTGGATGTAATGATTTTTTATGGACTTTCTTCCATGCTGGTCAATGGTCCTCAGGGTAACATTCTGGAACGATTGGAGTTAAAACTGTCTACTTTTACATATGGTTACCCAAGCAGGCATGCCATAGAGGAGGATGATCCATATCATCGTCTTGTACAATAGCAGCTTATAGTCGAGGGCACTCTTTCGAACCAGGAGAGCTATGAGGCTGAAATTAGCCTTCTTTGCTTTGTTCAGAACGAAGTCACGTAACAGTTCCAGGAGAGTCTTGAGTTGATTATAACGCCAAGTTATCTCCAATTGTCGACCCATTCGAGTTCCTTATTGAATAGGACAAGAGAATCCGAGGGACGCTTAAGCTTTTTGTTGAAGTACACAGCTTTGCATTTTCCGACGTTAAGGTTCAGTTTCCAGCAATTAAACCAGTCTTCAAATTTCTTCAAGGCGTTCTGCAGACGAGTGATAACGTGAGATGGCTGGTGCACCCATGCCATGATGGCAGTATCGTCAGCATAGAAACATAAATTACTTGTACAAAATAATTAAATAAAAGGAGCCCGAGGATAGAGCCTTGTGGGACACCGGCCTTTACCTTGCGGGGAGTGTAGAAGTCTTCGTCAACTTTAGCTTCAGAACCTGTCGCTGAGAAAAGAGATTTCACCATCAAAATCAAATCAGGAGAAAACTCGTCTCTAATTATCTTGTAGATTAGCCCTTTGTGCCACACCTGATCGAAAGCTTTACTGACATCAAGAAAAACCCCGCTACAGAAAGATTCAGCGCCTTCGTTTGAAAGGTTCAGTGGGGTGCTCAGATCTTCAACAATTCTCCATATCTGCAACTGACACGAATGGGCGGCACGAAAGCCAATCTATTCTTTCCGAAGTAGATCATTGGTGACGCAGTGGTCCTTGAACCTGGTCAGGATCATTTTCTCCAAAACATTGGACATCGACGGGAGTAGACTGATACGCCGGTAGCTCGCAGGAATAGCAGGATTTTGCCCCTGCTTGGAGATACTTAACACAATAGATTGCCTCTAAGAAGCCGGGAAATAGGAAAACTTCCAGCAATCGCTTATGATATTCGAGATGTCATTAATAATGCTGTTTGGCAGATTCTTTAGGACGTTATTACTTACCTTGTCTCTTCCTGAAGCCTTCCTTAGTTTGAGATTTTTGATGATGGCAGCTATCTCGCCAGTCTTGATGTTACTTTTCGATGTAAGTTGTGGGACTTCATCAATTTTTATAAACCATCAACCACACGCTGGGATATGTACTGACTCTCGGGATATTTTTACCGGGAGTAACAAACTGCATCTCTAGGGAATCTGCAATTATTTGAGCTTTATCCTGATTAGTTTGGACGTAATTACCTTGAGGGGTGCGAAGTGAAGGAAGCGTATCATTCTTCTTCTTCTTCTGCAGAGCTCTAACCATGCTCCAAATGGAATTGTCGCGAGCCGACAATCTTTTAAGCTTGTCATTCCACTTAGCGTCGCGTAACTCTTTTATTTCTTCCTGGACTCTTAGTACTAACCTGTTATATTTGGTTTTTAGCCAAAATACACGATAACGTTGCCAACGTACGGGTCTTGTTTCTTTCTGCAATCAAGAGCTGGATTCCTGGGGTAAGCACAATTCGATGAGGAGATTTATTTTTCAATGGATAGGTACAATCTTCAGTGGCACTATTTATTCGCCTGTAGATATCTTCAACACGTTGATCGATGTCATCCGCACAGTTTGCTTTATGGAGTTGGCAGTCATGGTACTTCAGAATTTCTTTGAAAAGTTTCCAGTCTTGCCGATGCTTGACTTCTTTAACTTCACCGGCTTGTGGTCAGAAGAAAGGTCATCAATCGTGAAGATGTTGTAGGGCTTGAAGAAACCCTTCATCAGTGAGATATCCAACACGCCACTTATAGGGGAATGGTCACAATAGTAAGTGTCCTCCACTGGCCTTGCACCAATGATGTCATCCTTACTTTGTATATACTGGTAGAGAATCATCCCATTGCATTTCCGTGTTCTGGAGTTCTAGCTTGGACGTTTGGTATTAAGGTCACCAGCCAGTATAACTGAAATGTCACTATTGAAGAGTTCATCGAGATCGCTAACGTCGAGAGTATGTTTAGGTGAATTGTAGAGCGCCACGAGCTTCACTTCACCATGGGAGACTCATTGATGATGATGGACGCCGAATCCATACCTGCGTAAGATTTGGAGACCAATTCTTGATGTTTAATTCCCTTCTTGGTGATGATCGCAGCACCACCAGAGGCATATCATGTAGTGTTTGGAGTCATACGATCTTTACCTTACACACAATAACCAGGTAGCTTGAAATCTCGGCATGGCTTGAGATGTGTTTCTCAGAGGAAGGCAACGTCGACTTCCTGCTTCAACAGAAAGTTGTGAAACTCTATACGCTTTTGGGGAAACCCCCTAGCGGTCCATATCACGCACCGAAGTTCACATTTGTTGATCTTTGTATAATGTCGTGTAGCCATCATGAAATTAGTTGGTCGTAAGTAGCCCACTCAACTGTGGGTAACGTTTGCCTAGATTTGAAAACAAATGACATTCGTCCAATTTGCTTGTACATACCTTGTAGGGCGTTAATGTGGAGACCTTTTTCCTCCATCTTAGACACTGCAGCTGCAAAGGATTTGTCTGCTGTCACCTTGGAACTATGCATCATTTTAACCTGGGGATATTTTGGACATTGTATAGCTTGAAGGGTGCTGTCCTCCACATCTCATGCACTTCGGGGTCTTGTCCTTTAATCTCGGGGTAATATCTTGACTGGTGTGCCTCTGTGCATTTGTTGCAACGAGGGTCTTCCGTCCAGTCCATGGATACGTGCCCGAATCGCAGGCAATTGTAGCAGTGTAGTGGTTTCTTGTTCCCTCGGAAGACTTCTACTAGAATTGCTAGTGGACCGATACGAGTGACACTTTTCAATGACTGGTTATGTTCCCTATTGGGGAGCAGAACCAAAACCATATCTATTGATCCTTTTGCTTTCCTAAGTCTGATTACCTTTTCCGGTAAGTAGTTAGCTCTTCTTAAGTCTTCTTGAAGGTCTTCTAGATCGTACGTAACATCAACATTTCGAATAACGAACTTTAACACCTTCTCGGACTTCAGTTGATGGTGCTGAATTTTCAAAATATCGTCAGCTTTGATACAGCGCCGAATTGCCTATAAATAATTAACACTTTTACTGTCTCTGCCCTGCCTGTATGCATTATGATATTTTCTAGTACATGCTTCGTAATCTCGTCCAGAATTTCTTTAAGAGGCTTACCAAGAGTGCGTATGATAATTGGTGGGACAAATGAATTTTTACTTACCTTTTGGCTGATATTTTTGGTCGAGTTCTTATGCCCATTTTCTGCTGCGTTTTTCTCTGGCAGTGGTAAAAACTACTTCGTTGGCGATCTTTTTCAAATTATCTAATCTCGTCTCTTTCCTGGATTTCTTATATATCAAGTCAATCCAGGGGTTGTCATCTGTTTTCCTTTTGCGACTGCGGTCGTACATGCTCCCACATAGTACCGGTGGTAAGGAGGCGTCCATGTATTCATCCTCCTTTTCCATATCAGGATTCGGTTTGATATTGGGACTGGCAGCCATGGACTTGGTTGCAAGAGCATTCTTAATCAATAAATCGATTTCCTTAAGTAAAACTAGCGTTTGTTCTTGAAATTTCTTATCCATTTCTGACATTAATTGTTGGCATAAACCATTCTTTAGGCTACCTGCTTTTCACTGATGATGGCATCAAATGCAGCAAAATGCTTGTTGCTGGTGATGATGTCATTATATACGTACTCGTGAGAGAACTCCTTCATTTGGCATACGGAAGCCACTCTTGGTAACCTGGTTAGATGTTTATAATTAAATGATTATCAACAATCGACAATCGAACAGCGCAGGGAAAAAACAAAAAACGAGCGGTCCGGAAGCTATGCTTCCACTGCCATACTCTTTAGCCAAGTAACAGCCAAGGGAAGTACGCTGAATTAGGAAAGAAGCCAGATGAGCCTGCTTAAGTCATCCAGAGGAAAAGTAAGAGTCCTTTCCTACGAGGAAGATATAGTTGATTGATAAAGTAGGTGTCACTTTAATAATAACCACCCTGTACTTCAACAGAAAGTTCAAGTGTCCCCCAGATTCTCTTGTTCTATTCAATAAGAAACTGGACTGGGTAGACAACTACATATATATGTTGGCGTTATCATCGACTCAAGACTCTCGTGGAATCGTCACGTGACCTATGCTCTGAACAAAGCGAAGAGGGCTAAGTACAGTCTTATAGCTCTCCTGGGTCGCAACAGAACCCTGAGAATCCACAACAAGTTATTCTGTACAAGTCGATTATTCTGGCCATATTCCTCTATGGCATGCCTGCGTAGGCGACTTTTAAAATTTAATAATTTAATAGCTTTTAAAGATATAAGAATTGCTTAGATATTGGCACATTCTGCATTATACAGTGTTGGACAAAACTTTGGCCGAATGGAACTTTTCATCTTTTTTTTATTTTAACACTTCTTAAATTTTGAAAAACTAATCAGTTCGGTACAATACAAATAAATAAACATTTGCTCTACAATAATTATGAAAAAAAATACAAATCTTAGTTATTATAAAAAAATATCAAAATCATGATGGACATAACTTTGGCCGACTTGTTTTACGTGTCACAAAACAACATAAAAAATGTTAACAAAAAAATCTTAATAGCGTATGCCTTTGCCCTTATTTTTTATTACGTCTACACATCTCTTGTGCATAGAATCAATTAGTTTCTGGCACATTTTCTGTGAGATTTGATTCCAACTTGCTTCAATCGCAACTTTTAAGTCATTTACTGAGTCAAATTGTTTTCCATCGTTGTACTTGTATACCAAACGTACCAAATAACCCCAAAGATTCTCTATTGGATTTAAGTCCGGTGACACTGCTGGCCAGTCCAGAACTTTTATTTTTTTTCCTTTAAACCAGTCCATTGTTGACTTCGCTGTGTGGATGCTGGCGTTGTCTTGCTGGAATATGTAGTTTTTTTCTGCCATACGAATTCCAGATGAAAGCAAATTATTCTCCAAAGTTTGTTGATACTGTATACGCACTGATCATCCTACAAGAATGAGACGTAATTTTGGAGGTGGTTCAACTATGGTGTGGGCATCATTTGGCTACAAAGCAAAAAGCAATATAGTGTTTTTAAATGGATGACACAGTGCATCAGACTATCAACAAACTTTGGAGAATAATTTGCTTTCATCTGGAATTCGTATGGCAGGAAAAAACTACATATTCCAGCAAGACAACGCCAGCATCCACACAGCGCAGTCAACAATGGACTGGTTTAAAGCAAAAAAAATAAAAGTTCTGGACTGGCCAGCAGTGTCACCGGACTTAAATCCAATAGAGAATCTTTGGGGTTATTTGATACGTTTGGTATACATGTACAACGATGGAAAACAATTTGACTCAGTAAATGACTTAAAAGTTGCGATTGAAGCAAGTTGGAATCAAATCTCACAGAAAATGTGCCAGAAACTAATTGATTCTATGCACAAGAGATGTGTAGACGTAATAAAAAATAAGGGCAAAGGCATACGCTATTAAGATTTTTTTGTTAACATTTTTTATGTTGTTTTGTGACACGTAAAACAAGTCGGCCAAAGTTATGTCCATCATGATTTTGATATTTTTTTTTCATAATTATTGTAGAGCAAATGTTTATTTATTTATATTGTACCAAACTGATTAGTTGTTCAAAATTTAAGAAGTGTTAAAATAAAAAAAAGATGAAAAGTTCCATTCGGCCAAAGTTTTGTCCAGCACTGTATTCACTATTTAATAGTATAACTAGAAAAGTTTCAAAATAAAATTTGATTTACGTACACAATTTCGTTTCACAGTAATGACTTAAACAGCCAATTACTGGTACATCTACCTTGATGTTAGATGGCCTTCCATAATGATCATGAAGAGCTAGCTATCCGGATTTTCTCTATGTTTCCAGGGACTCAAATCTGCGATTAATGGGTACCTTTTGGGCCTGTCGAGAACATGCCTTCTTGCTCACGGAGAGCGCCTGTGCCTATCGATCGACGCTAACGGAAAAGCCTGTTGTTGTAAATGAAGACACAATTATGGAATGTTCGTTTATAGTTTTAGGTTGACGGCCCTTACTAAACTATTAACCTTTACCCTATTATGTAAACTATTAACCTTTACCCGTCAGTGCTTGTCCATGGAAAGAATGCTTGGCTCATCTGAAAGAAAACATATCAAGGATTAGTTTAGAAAATAAAGTAACAGATTCCGTAAAGTAGACTTTTGAGACTTACCTGTTGGATCCAGCGGTCCAATACGATAGGCGTGTTGTCTTCCTCTTCAAGGACGAACTTAGTTTCTCTAAGGAGTTTAAAAAGCCAACTATTCTAATTTAGCTAAACTCGTTAATCATTGGTATATTGTTTAATTAAATTTCCGTCTTTTACAAATGGTTAATTGCGACGGGAATTTATAACAGACATATTAGTATTCAAGTTACCTTTTGCAGGGTCGTCATTTGCAGACGATCACTAAACACTATTGGAATTTGTGTGAAGTTTTACTTATTTATTTCTGAAGAAACTGGGGTGAAAATGTTAGGAAGCCTAAAAAGTTCCGTTCAAAGTAAAATTAAGACATTGTTCAAGATAGAGCAGTTAGAATATTCAGAATTAATATTTGTACTTCAAGGATTTAATAAAGCCCCCGTTTTTAAATCAGAGCACCTGTACTCTGTGCATTATTTTATAAATAGAGATAAGTATAAAGACATGTAATCTTTAAAGTACAAACCTCTATTCCAAAAAAGTTGGGGCACACTAAAAAAAGCTAATACACATAGACTTTGGGTTTTTGTAACCTGTTTGCGATATGGCTGTAATAAAAACTGATAGAATAATCATGATATATAAATATTTCATTGAAACATTTGTACTTTATGCAAAATGCTGAATGTATGCTCGCAACACGCGTCATAACAGTTGGGACGTGCGCAGAAGAAGCCCCCGAACGGGGTCGAATTTCCAGAAATGGCTAGAACTTAACGAATTCGAGATTCATGAGCATATAAGAGGCAGAAAAGTCGGGTTCCGCAGTTGTGTCACCGTTATGGGTGAAGAGAAGCCTGTTCATAACGACTTGCGAATGCAAATAATCCAAAGGGATGAAAATAATGAATCGCAACGGGAAATTGCTAGGATTTTGAATCTGCCTCCCTCTACCGTTCATAATATTGTTAAACGTTACCGCGAATCCGGTGAAATTTCCGTACGTAAAGGACAATGACGAAAACCAGTATTTAACGCACGTGACCTTCGATCCATCCGGCGATATAGCGTTGAAAATAAGCATGCTTCTGTAGTCTAAATCATCTCATGGGCTCATTCTTTGGAAAACGTGGATCGACCAATATAATTCGTAGCTGTATTCGGAGATGCAACATAAAGCTGTACTACGCTCAACGCAAGCCATACATCAATACTGTCCAGAAACGCCGTCGACTTCAGTGGGCACGAGCTGATGTAAGATGGTCCATAGCTCAGTGAAAACGCATCCTTTTGTCTGATGAATCTACCTTTCACGTCCTTTACGGAAATAATCGATGTCGGGTTCTTCGGAGCAAGGACGAAAAGGACCACCCAATTGTTACCGCCGTGTGGTTCAAAAACCAGGCTCAAGCCTATTTCACAATTAAAACGCGAGAACAACGGTAGCTGAATCCGCTAAAGGTGCGGGCGGTGGCATTCCGCGTCCCTTGCGGAGGCGTCGTGAAGTTTCCGTTTTCATTTCTAAATTAAATATGCGCTTGCAAGCAGTCTCCTCCACTTGGTCTATTTTAGAGTGCCCTTATAATGGTGGTTATAGAAGCATTCTAATATGTATGTCGGCTTCGTTTCAAAGCACGGGTATTAATCGTTCGTTAAACGAACGTTTTTCTTTAAAATTAATGGCCATTTTTTTGTTTTTCCTAAAGAAATCGATGTATTAATAAAATACGAGAGATACTTCCAGTAAAACTTCGATGTTCTTTCAAATACACAGGATCAGTACACATGGTCATTGAGTTTCGAGACGGCCCTCGGCGGAGAACGTTCAGTTCTTGTAACCCGCAGATACCCCCCCCCCCCCGCATATTTCTCTTATCCCGCAAACCCTTCGATGTTTTGAAAAAATAATTTTACTTCCTTTTCATAATACCATACTGGTCGCTTATGATTTCCAACTGTAATTTTCATTTTGTATAGGCTACTTATTGTAGATATATTTATTGTACGTTTTTGGTTTTGCTACTTTATCGTCGCTTTGACTGGGTAAATTTTTGTTAGGGCCGAGCGATGCCATCGATGGTAATTAAATAAACCATTAAAAAAATAACATAACAAAGTACCAAAAGGTTAAACTAAACCATTCGCGGAACTATACTTTTAAACTGCCCAATTTTAACATGTAAGTTTCTAATAGACCATAAATATACCATTAAACCGCGTACCTTTGAACAAATTTTGACTATCACTAATTTTACATTATATTCATACATAACTTATCATTCCTAGTTGTTTGATATATTACATGCCATATTTTAGCACTGAAAGTTCCAATGAACCATAACGGTTCCACTAAACCAGGTTCCTTGAAACCAATTTCAACTGTCATTAATTTTGCGTTATATTCATTCATGACACATCATTCCAAGTCATTTGATATATTACAAGCCATATTTTAGCATTGAAAGTTCCAATGAACCATTATGGTTCCACTATACCAGGTTCCTTGAAACCAATTTTGACTATCATTAAATTTACGAATTATTAAGTACCAAAAGGTGGTATATGCTACCAGTGTGGGGAAACGTGTCTGTCTGTCTGTCTGTCTGTCTGTCTGACTGTAACCCTAACTCCTCCGAAGCTATGAAAGATTTTCAAAATTTGTTTTTGTCAGTCGATGAATATGAAGAATATGAAGATTTTCATGGCACGAACCAATCACAAATATTATCTAAATCGGTTCATTGGCCCGTGCATAAATCGTCGGATGAGAATTGGAGTGTTCTATGTCAATTTTACCAAAAAACGCAATTATTGTTCTGTGTTATTTTATTAGGTAATTTCTTCTATTTCCAACGATAATATAACGAGGATAAAGCCGCTTTAGTAAAATACACGCAAAATTGTTTTGTTCTATCTCCTGAACCTGTTCTATGTCCGTATGCCAATACAATTGCGGCCTTATGAACACGTGACCCAAGATGGCCGCGCACATGTTACAGCGGCAAAAGTGGACTCGATGCACAATAGCTATCAAGGGGCAACTAAGGGGTTCAATTTTTATTTATTTTTTTATTTTATTTTATTAATAGATACATTACATTATGGTGCACAGTGAGGCCCGTATGGTTAAAAAACCGACGAGTTAGGCCTCAAGGGCACCCTAAATATTACCAAAATGAAACAAAACAATGGGTTAGAAAACAAATCAGCTATAATAAGGTTAGAAGTAACAATGGGATGACGGCGATCAAGCTAAATAAACCGGAAATGGATTAATTTACCAAAATAAATAATGCAAAAATTACAAAAGTGATTGACTACCGACAAAATGAGATACAATGATATGACTAGCAAAATAAAAGTAACATATTATATCAATTACTATTCAAATCAGAGCAGCTCTATTAGGAGAGATGTGGGTTAAACAGTAATTCCGTAAATATTTACGGAATACCGAATAGGGATTTAAAGAACGTATATGAGGAGGGTGACTGGCCCAACATTTAATAACGAGACACAGCGGTTTCTATAATTATAAACGGAAGATAGTAAACATATCTCGTTGGCAAGCCGTATAGGGTAATTATGCCTATCTCGGTTACAACAAATTGATATAGGGGTAGTTAAAATTAGGAGTGTGTTAGAAGTCTTATAAATGAAAGAACCTAAGGATAAAAAATATAGTTGGTATATAGTCAATATATGAAGCGAGAAAAAATGGTTAGTAACTGAAGAAGATTTCGGAAGATTTAATAGAGTAGGAAGAAACCATTTTTGTAGTTTAAATAGTCTAGAGAGATTAACCGAGGAGGTAGCACCCCAGAATATAATACCGTAACATAATGATGAGTGAATCCACGAATAATATAATAATAGTCGAATGTTGGAGGGAAGGTAGTGGAGTCTGGAGATGATACCTTGTTTTTAGGTGAGCTTATTATCTAAGGTATCATTGTGTGTATTCCATGATAAATCCAAACATAAAGTTAGTCTCAGGTAAGTAAAAGTCGTTGTAGTAGAAATAATACTATTATCGGAATATATCGCATGGGATATGGGTATATTACGTTTATTGCGCTGGTAAAAAAACATCAACTTGATCTTATCGATATTGACAATAAGAGCATTCAAAGAGCTCCAATTGCTGAGAATATTATGAGATTGGTTGATAGAAGTTAATAGATCTGAGATGTTATTGTTGGATAGAACTAAAGAAACATCAGCATATAACTTTTTGCTAGTTCCATACATCCATTAACCTTGTGTTCGTAATTCTTCATATCACCCACTGCTTATAGAGTATTCGGTTTAAAATCCCACTAGAAACCCGTTAGATTGAATCGAGAAATTTATCAAAGGCGGAGAGCAATGCACACTGTCATGCCTATTACTATGAAGCTTGATAAGAAAGGGGAAATAAGTAAAGAAAAAGAAAAAGATTTAAAGTCGGTGTTGAAATACATGGCAGATGATGATGGAAAGTTTTTTGATTGTTTGTTCAAATCCGAAACCCAGCCGAAGTAACTTAACGTTGACAGTTTGTTTTACTAAAAGAACTTTAGAATAAAAAAAGAAAGTAAGATTAGTTGGTCAGTTGAATTTTTCTTTTTTGTAAATTAATACACCATAATTATACTGCCGTGCATAAAATTATTACTGTGAAATTCAATGAAAAGAAAATAAGTAAAGACTTTGAAATGTACTCGTATTTTAAATACGTGCCATCAATCTGAAAAAAGATTTTTTTTCGAAGATTGTGCAAATAGTAAATGCAAGCAAACAACAATATAAATAATATTCGGGTTTAATATTGCTTTAAAAATAAGCAAATATGTTTCTGAGTTTAAATAATTAAATTAATTTGTAAGTACCTAAATGTTAATAACATAGAAAAAAACTTTTTGTGTGTTTTTCTTGAAATAAAATTTGGAGATTTAAAAAAAAAAATTAGTCTCTTAACTTTATTAGTTACTTTCACTATTAGAAGCTGTTCACAAATTACATCACCACTGGAGGTGGATGGATCAGTCAAAAGTTAGTGTAACAAAGGCATACTTCAAGGTAAATTTTAGCATAAAGCATAAGGTGGATGGGTAACCGGAGAAGTCGTAACGTAATTTGTGAAGAGTCCCTTATTATTATTAATTATTATTATTATTATTATTGCTTGCATCCCACCATTTGTAAATTAATTGTATTGTTTCTGCATATGTATAGTCATAGCTCCCTATATACACAAGGCCTGTTCACGCCATTTGCAAACCGTCATCAGTTTCCCATCTATTTGACACACTCGGTGCACTGCCTTATGCCCTAGTTTCACATGAATGCCACAATAGCGCTATCCTCAAAATCCGTAGTCATGGTTACTAATTGTTATAACTCAGTGCAACATGGCTTCATCAAAAAGAAAATGTTTAAAAAATTCTGATGTATTTTGTTTCATCTGCGGGGAGTACACATTCATTCAACAAAGAAAGCCCATAACTGACTTTATAAAACAAGCTTATTTGGCATATTTCAAGGTAAAACTGGGAGACCAAGATAAGGCATGGGCAACTCACATTGTATGTAAAACGTGCACAGAGCATTTGCGACAGTGGACAAATGGGAAACGGAAGTGCTTGAAATTTGGGATACCAATGGTATGGCGAGAACAAATAAACCACAGTGATGACTGTTACTTTTGTTCAGTGAATGTAAAGGGATCAATTGCAAAAACCAAAAAAGTTGGATATATCCCGATATACCCTCCGCAATACCAGTTTTCCAGAGTTATCAGAAGAAGAGGACGAATCAGCCGAAATCTATGCTGAGCAAATTGACAGTGATTTAGAACGATCTTCATCAGTTGCAAACGGCTTTAATCAAATGGAATTGAACGGCCTCATTAGAGATCTAGGTCTTCCAAAGAAGTCGTCGGAATTGTTAGCTTCCAGACTGGCAGAGAAACACTGTTACCAGGAGCAAAAGTCACATTCTATCGCAAAAGTGAAACGTGCTTCCTGCCATTCTTCACAGAAAAAAACCAATTTGTTTTTTGCACCAATGTTGAAGCACTGTTAATCAAACTCGGTATAAGAGAATACACACCAAGTGAATGGCGGTTATTTATAGATAGCTCCAAACGCAGCCTAAATGTGTTCTTTTGAATAATGGGAACAAATACAAGTCAATTCCAATTGGTTACTCAGTTGCTATGCGTGAAAATCAAGCTACAATAGCCGCAGTCCTCGAGAAGATCTCATATCACAACCATCAATGGGCTATCTGTGTCGACCCATGCTTTATATTGATCAACTAAAGATCAACATTGGGTGAGAGGGCACAAGAAGATCAACTGGCCTCTTAGAGAAAGCGTGATCGTTGGAGAAAAAAACATAACCACAGAACCTTTGATTGACAGAAACAAGATCATATTGCCACCACTGCATATTAAACTTGGATTAATGAAGCAGTTAATCAAGGCTTTGAATAGAGATGGAACATGTTTTGGCTATATATGTACAAAATTTCCTGCATTAAGTATGGAGAAAATAAAAGCAGGTATATTTGATGTACCACAAATCCGCAAACTCATAAATGACCAGAAATTTCAAGACTCGATGAATGATACTGAGTCACCTGCGTGGTCGTCATTCTGTATGGTAGTAAAGAATTTTCTTGGAAACTATAAGGCTCCTAATTATGAAGAACGAGTGGAGAATATGCTCACTACTTTTTGTGCACTTGATTGTAACATGACCATAAAATTACACTATTGCACGGTCATTTGGACCGATTTCCAAATTGTCTTGGTGATGTTAGCGAGGAACAGGGTAAACGTTTTCACCAGGAAATAACTTCAATGGAAGAACGGTACTGTGGACGATGGGATTTACATATGATGGCGGAGTACAGTTGGAACATCCAGCGTGAATGTCCAAGATCAGTGCATCGGAGGAAATCACAGAAACGAGGATTCAGTGACCTAATGGAAGAAACTTAATAAACCAAATGCGACTTATGAATAAATAAAGATGATTACTTTGATACGATTGCTAAATAAACAAGAATGATTTTACCGCCAAAGCGGATAAAGGGAACACATTTTCTTGTTATAGCATCGTACATGGATATATAGAATTAACCAACATTTTAAAACACTTGAGAGTAAATAAATAAATATGAAAACTAAATTGTAAATTACTATTTAAATAGGCTAACGTATAGAGAGAATTTAAAAGAATAAACTTGAAGAATGAAAGGTAAATGGAGAGTGAAGTTATTCCTCATACACTTAAAAAAATAAAAGTTCTTTAATTTGTAAGAATTCTCACATAATGTTAAACGAAGTGAGCCTCAATTGCTGAAGCGTTATGTGTAAGCATCTATTAGATTTTCATATTAAATTACTAAAGTCTTATTGAAGCAAGCGATTAACTACTATTAAATTGATTAGTAATGAGTTTTAGATACCATTAAGCCTAAGAGTACTATACTCTTGATTCAAATAAGCTATGGATAACAAAAGATCTAATAACGCGTAAGGAGTTGGTTGATATATTACACGCCATATCTTAGCATTAAAAGTTCTATAAATTCTGTATTGTACCATTAGGGCACGTGCTACTAAGCCAATAACCATTATCATTATTTACACGTGATATTCACTCATGGCAGGTTATTACGAGTCGCTTGATATATTACATGCCATATCTTAGCATTGAAAGTTCCAATGGTACCATATGGTTTCATAGGGCACTATTAGGGCTCGTGCTAGTAAACCAATAACCATTATCATTATTTTCTCAAGATATTCACTCATTACATGTTGTTACGAGAGGTTTGATATATTACATGCCATGTTTTAGAATTGAAAGTTCCAATGGTACCATATCATGCCATAGGGCACCATTAGGGCACGTGCTACTAAACTGTTAACCATTATCATTATTTTCTCGTGATAGTCACTCATGACACGTTGTTACGAGTCGGTTGATATATTACATGCCATATCTTAGCATTGAAAGTTCCAATGGTACCATATGGTTTTATAGGGCACCATTAGGGCACTTGCTACTAAACCAAAAACAATTGTCATTATTTTCTCATGATATTCACTCATTACATGTTGTTACGATCGTTTGATATATTACATGCCATATCTTAGCATTGAAAGTTCCAATGGTTTCATAGGGCACCATTAGGGCACGTGCTACTAAGCCAACAACAATTATCATTATTTTCTCATGATATTCACTCATTACATGTTGTTACGAGTTGTTTGATATATTACATGCTATGTGTTAGAATTGAAACTTCCAATGGTACCATAGCATGCCATAGGGCAACATTAGTGTACGTGCTACTAAACTGTTAACCATTATCATTATTTTCTCGTGACAGTCACTCATGGCACGTTGTTACGAGTTGTTTGATATATTACATGCCATATCTTAGCATTGAAAGTTCCAATGATACCACTTGGTACCATTAAAACACGTACTACTAAACAATTCAGACATCACTATATACCGTTATATTCATTCATGAGACATCCTTGCACGTACACGTGCCATTAGACCGATACTTGCTAACACTAGTTACTCTTTTATATTCGTTCATGATATGTTGTGAGAATTTGTTTGATATATTACATGCCATATCTTGTTATAGGAAATGTTTAAGAGGGTATCATAATGGTACCATTAAAGCACGTGTTATTAGAGCACGTACTTATTCCTGCTATCTCACGTTCGTACTTCTGCGTACTCTGTCCCATTTCAATGGATTGGTGAAAACAGACTGTGAAAAAGTTAATTCGTTTTCAAGTTATCGTAATAAATGCTAAGCTCCCTAGAAATAAGTTCTCTTGATTTAGGGACCGAACTGCCCTTTTAATAATCGTCAAACACGTGCATCCTGCACGCACACCATCTCATTAACGTTTAGAGCACGCGCAGAACCGAACCCATGTTCTCAACACGCGTTTTACCAATTGCGAGGATAATTCGTTTCTTCCAGCAATTCAAGACATGATTGAATGAATTGTGAGATTGCAATACATGCAATTCAATGCATGCAACGCAATGAATTGTGGGATTGTCTACAGATGGACGGACGGACGGACGGACGGACGGACGGTTGGACAAACCGATCACATAAGCACATTTCTATATATAGAAAATATGCTAAAAAGAAAGAGCAAATGTTTTCTGTTTTTAATTATAATTTGTATATAGTTGTATATGCGGGCCAGGAGGTATGGTTAGTTTGACATAAAATGCAATGCGAATAAGCTAAAAGACTAGAGCTGATGGGGCTAAACTGAACGCATTTTTGGAATCAGAGACCCACATATACCCAGGAATAAGACAAAATTGTTAGGCACCAAAATCATTGTTCCCCGGTGTAATTGTTTGACCTTATAGACATCCGAGAAGTGAGATCACCAATGGGACCAGGTGACCTCCTTTTTTTCACCCTATCTTCTAAGAATCGCTTGAGGAAGTTAGCATGAATTACCTTTACCCCTCCCCAGCACAGGGGCAATGCCACCTAAGCGGACAGTTTACAGTATCCTGAAAGGTCCAATGTATTTTGCATACAGCTTTTTACCTCTCTTGTGGGCCAAAGCTCGCAATCTTGCCGCCCACAGAAGGACTCTATCCCCTTCTTTAAAAGGGACAGCACCATGCCTTTTGTCGTAGTGCTTTTTGTACCTTGAATTAGCCCTACGAATTTTTTTTTGCTTGTATAAGCAGGCATTTTAAATATTGCAAGAACGCACTGGATTTAATACTAGAATAAGCAAATTTATTGATGGAATGGGGGATTTGAATTTCCCACCCTAGATCTAATAGGTGGGGAGACATCTTGGTGGTTTCTGAAATTGACGAGGTAATAGCTATTTCGGCTCTCGTCAAATAGCTATCCCAATCAGATTTATCCGAGTTGACATAATTATCTAATACTTGGATCACAGTCTGATTGGTACGCTCGGACTGGCCGTCTGTCTGAGGGTGATAGGCACTGGCGAATTTGAGCTTAGTGTCCAACATTTTAAATATGTGGTACCATACCTCAGATGTAAAACGTATGTCCCAGTTTGAGATGATAGCTTTTGGGAAACCGTGTACTTTGAAAATTTGGTCCCCCAAGAGCCTTGCTGTATCTTCAGCCGTTATGGTTGAATGACATGGTAGAAGACGCACCCGCTTCGTCAACTTGTCTGTCACAGTAAGTAAAGCGCCCAGCCTAAGGCTATAAGCGGCAACGGTAGGATATAATCCAAAAATATTCTGTGCCAGCGATGAGGCGGCACCTCTAATGGTTGTAATTTGCCATATGGCATCTTGCAAGGCACTTTATTCTTCTGACAAGCCTCGCATAGATATATGTATTTGGATACATCAGCAGCCATATTATGCCAATTTTACTCTCGGCTAATTTTATGTAGGGTTTTAAAAGTTCCCATATGTCCCGCAGTAAGGTCTTGGTGCCTGGCTGCTATTATAGGGTCAATGATATCCTTGACCCGCGGAAGAATCAACACCACCTCCCACGCTTTATGCCGATACAAAAGACCTTCTTCTCAGAAATACGGCTCTGCAGTCTTTTCTTTCTTACTTCTGGTGAATTTGCACTTGCTGTACCTTTTCTTTATTTGCTCCAGGGTCTGTGCCTTCAACTCCCACTGTGTTTCAGTGAGGGCCACATTCGCATATCTTCTGCTTCTCCTAGCCTTATTCGCCTCCCGTTCTAACCTCTTACCCCTACGGGATTCTTTTTGGTTATGAGTGCCCATATTATTCACGATAGTCTCAGCCTGTCGCATGGCTCGGCTTAAGATATGTGCTGCCTGCTCTAGCAGAACTTTCTTTGTTTCCGCTGGAAATGTGTTGGAGTACAAACCAACCTTTTGTTCTTTGGTGTACTAAATTAGCTGCTTTGCTAAGACCTTGAAACAGGTATTGAAGTTCGCTATATTTTGCCTATTATAGGCGTTTCTTTCTATCAAAGTATTGCAAACCGTCTGTTCGACTTACATTTCCTCTTTATCCATGCCTCTTAATCACCCTGACAATGGACCGACAATCCTACCAACTGCCAGCCAAAAGGACGAAAAGTCACCTACCAGAACAATGAGAGCGAAAAGGTAGCACGCAGGGGATAAATATATTGATCGAAATGCCAACTAAAGCCTTAACACTCTAAAAATAATTGCAGAAAAAATTCATTCTTTTTTTTAACAGTTTCTAATAACCGCTACTGCATAATCTTAAAAGTAAACCATGTAACTGAGTTACCCTACAAGAGCTTGAATAAGCCGACACAGTTAAATTTAAAACTAGGACCCTTCTTTGTTAATAACCTATCTGTATTTATTTATTTATTTCCCTAAGCAGATGCCATGAAATAGCCCTAACCTTCTTAATCCGGTAAATGCTGAAATTGATTTCACAGTGTCAACTTTCAATCTATTTCGTTCTTCGGTCCCTTGAGCATTAATTATCGAAAAAATTCTTTATAATTATGCATTTTGTGCCGGAATTGAAAATATAATTTGACACATTAACAGAAATTCCTTATTTTTCAAATGTTTGAAACATTTAGTACAGAACAGTTCAAAAAGTCTTCAGATTCCTACTCATGATATCAAAAATAACCTTGGATTGCAAAACTGATCAAACAATTTATCTTCTTTTATGTTCATGTTTTTATTTTTGAAAAAAACAATAGAAACTTCCACCTCCTCCCAAGTGGGTACTCGCTTTATTGCGAACCATTTTAAACTACTGAAAGAGTCAAATGGTTTGATCCACAGCTTGAAATATTTTATATGCTGATCATACACAAAAACAAAATTTTTTGAAATTTTGTTGCTTGAACAGGAACACAATTTCTTAACATTTCTTTCGCCTTCAGAAGTAGAAAGGATTCTGTAGACCGAGTTTCAAAATTTAAAACTGCGTCTTACAATATTACAATGACTTCCACTTCTTTTCAATTAACTTGTTTTTTTTTTTGTTAAACATGAGCATAATAAAATGTGCGAACTAAAGAGATGATTCGTTCACATCATTTTCAAAAAACCTTTTCAGTACTACTGGTGGATGATCAAGTGACAGAAAATATGATTTTAAAATCCTGTCTATCGCTGGATACAGAGAGAGCCATCTAATCTTTGAATGGCATAAATTTTTTTGATATTCTACGTCTGTAAAAGCGCAGAATTCTTTGAGAGTTCATATTCTGATAATGTACATAGAAAAATAATTGTATATTTTAACAATAATACACTCAATGTCTAAAGGTAAGGTGTCAATGCTGCTTTGTGCGCAATTGTGTTGTAAATGTGCAGGGCACCCTACACCTACTAAATTTTCAGAAATGGAATTTTTTTAATGATGGAACACGTTATTTTTTCCTAAAATGTTTACGCCTCCAAAATTGGTATTGCAGAAAATGCGACAACATTTTCCAATAAATCATTTTTGATTAAAAGATTTGTTAAAAAAATCTGCAACGGTTTCTGATTGTTCATTTTTCAATTCCAAAACATCGAAAACACGAGTTGTTAAGCCATACTCGGTGTGAAAGTATTGTCTCAAGACTGGAAATAATTTTATACTTCCATGGTTGCTCCGTAGAAATACCTACAAAATTAGCACCTTTGGCTTCGTAAGTAAAACAAAATAGCCAGAAACTGTGAACACCAATATACAATATCGGAATAAAAGGAAAACACAAATCCACAAAAATTTTTTTTTTTTTTTTTTAATGACTCAGATGTACATTTCGGAATTCATAATTCCTTCATCAGTGAGTGATTTTACAGAACGAGAAGACCAGAAGTTCGGATGTTTGAAGTTCGGATGTTTGAAGTTGTCGGATGACGATAGGTTAGTATCGTTTGATATTGAAAGCTTATTCCCCAGCATACCGTTAGATGAGACTTTGGCTTACCTTGAAGAAGTACTTGAGGATAATGATATCCCTGTGGGTATTGTGAGTGACATTATGATGGTGATGAGATGTATAGTTTTCAATAATGTATTCACCTTTAATGGGCAATTTTACCGTATGTTAAATGGCACACCGATGGGTAGTAGCGTTAGCCCCTTTTTGGCAAATCTTTTTATTAGGAAATTGGAAAACATAGCAGTCAGCACGTTTACCTATTTCCCATCGGTGTGGCAGAGATATGTCGATGACATTTTCTGTATTTTTGACTCCAAAGAATCGAACTGTGTTGAATTTCTGGCAGCCTTAAATGGACTTTCCCCTGATATTAATTTTACCGTAGAGGAAGAACATGACAACTCACTTCCATTTCTAGACCTCCGAATTATACGTGTTGGCAGTGGTTTAGAGTTTGACGTATACAGAAAACCTAACTTTGTCCCCGCTTACATTAGATCGGACTCGAACCATTGTATGCCACACAAGCTAGCAGTGTTCCACCATCAAATTAGACGGGTCTTGTTACTACCTTTGAATGATGTTGCCAGGGAAAAAGAATTTAGCTTAATCCGATCTTTTGCGAGGTTCAATGGGTTCAATGAAAAAATTGTAAACAAACTTGCTATAAAAATTAAAATGCACATAAACCTTGACAAAGTCACCACTCTGGGTTGTAAGAAAAAGGAGGAGTTCAGAAAGGTGTTGGTTCTCCCTTTTAATGTTGCGCTAAACAAAGGGTTTAAGAAAATGTGCAGAGATTTCGAGTACAAACTTGTATATAAAAGCTCTAATACAACTAAGAATACTTTAAGCTCGATAAAAGACAGAATCCCAGTTTTGGATTGTTCAGGCGTTTATAAATTAAAATGTGCATCTTGTGACAGATTTTACTTGGGAAGCTCAAAACGTGGGGTAAATAACCGCCTTAAAGAACATATTGCTTGTATTAGGAATGCAAACGCAGGTGTGTCCTCGTTCGCCGACCATGTTATTAATAAAAAACATGATTATTCGACAGACTTGTTTGAGGTTTTACATTGTTGTAAAAATAATAAATTGGTGTATTTACTTGAATCAATGGAGATTGTAAAAAATAGAGCAACCAACAACTTGTTGAATAGAGATGACGGCCCTATGCCTGTAGCATCTTGGTTGCCTTTATCCAAATTTTTGACTAAGTAATTTCTTGTCTTTGTTGTTAGAATTTGGCTATTATATGCGGAGTATCTATTTTAAGCGGCCCTTGGGTTTTTTTTTTGGGTTTTTTTTGTGTATAGAGTTGTTTTGAAAAAAGGTTGGTTGCTCTATTTTCGTTGTTGTTTTCTATTTTGTTATAATTAAATATTTTTTGATTGGTTGTTCTGTTCACTTGTTTGTTATCTGATTGGCTTGTATTCGCCTCAGTTTCTTATAAATTCTGGTCTTCTCGTTCTGTAAAATCACTCACTGATGAAGGAATTATGAATTCCGAAATGTACATCTGAGTCATTAAAAAAAAAAAAAAAAAAAATTTTGTGGATTTGTGTTTTCCTTTTATTCCGATATTGTATATTGGTGTCCACAGTTTCTGGCTATTTTGTTTTATTTACGAATAACCATGTCACACGGTTGCCACTTTGATGAGAGAAGCTCCGAAGAACTTGAAAAGATGCTGTTCAGAACAAACTTGCGGATCAAGACCACAAAAGCTAATCTATGGTTTCTACTCCAGTGTAAAAAGTTTAGGTTAGTAACAAATTTTATTAAAAATGTAAAAATCCCTCGTTGTTTAACAAAACGGGTGAAAATTGCTACTAGATTCAAATGGTTAATACATACTATCAATAATTTATTTGGGAAACTTAATGAGCTCGTAGTGAATGGGTATCACATTCATTTAGCACTTAGCGCTAGATTAAAACCATCTGATCTCGATTCGTTGTATACCTTTGGCTTCATTCAACACTAATTTTAGCGAATAAGGTGTTCTCTTTGTTCGTGCTGAAAAAAGCTTCTTGGCAATTTCCGAATCCGACAAAAAATATTTTTAACATATTCATGTGCAGTCGCACGAACGGAAACTGAAGTGGTGCCTCACTATAAAGTATGCAAGAGTGCCTTCAGCAGCCGATATTTCATCACCTTTTTGAAAATTTTTCTTTTATGAAACATGTCATTCTGCTGCTTTCTGCCGCACCTTGTACAACCCCTGGCAAAAAGTTTGCGATACTTATTGCCATTCGCTGGCGCGCGATGTTATAAGGATACACAGTTAAACGGTACATAAATTTATGTAGGTTTGTTAGGATGATTTATATTGCAGAAAAAAATTTAAATGATATTTTAAACAAATAATAACACTGAAAAAAATTAAAGCTGGAAAAATGTTTGCGATAATGAAATACATGGGAAAAAAGTTTGCAATAATTTGTGCTAATATTTTCTACAGTGGTGTAAGTAGAAAGGATTATACTATTAATTTTTAGGTGATCAACCTAACACTTATGAAGGTAATAGTTCACAAAAAAATATTTAATGAAAATAAAATTTGCGAGCATGAAATGGGACCCGTTAAGAAACTGCCTCAACAGCTTAAAATGGGCATTGTGAAAATGTTAGATGATGGAAAGACTCAAACCGAAGTTGCAAACTTGTTGGGATGTGATCAATCTACTGTTTCAACTACCTGGAAAAATTCCGAGCAACAGGCCATGTCCAGACCAACCCAAAATCAGGAAGACCGACGAAATCTAGCAAACGCCAGAAGAGAACTGCAAAAGAAATCTGCAAGAAAATGAGAAAAAACACATTGAAAGAGATAAATAACGAGTGGAAGAAGACATGTCATGTTCGCGTTTGTGACAGAACCGTCCGAAATCCACTATTATGAACTTGGTTTCATTTGAGGAAAGCGAAGAGAAAGCCGCATCTAACTTAGAAACACCGACAGGCACGTTTGAAATGGGCAAGAACTTACAAGAAGTGGACAATTGAAGATTGGAGGAAAGTTATTTTTTCTGACGAAAGCTGGATTTGTTTGTCAAGTGGGGACGACGTTGGAAATTTGTCTGGAGGCGTTCAAACGAAAAATTTAATGATGACTGCCTAGTCAGCAAAGAAAAGTTTTCACAAGAACTCATGAATTGGGGTTGTATGTCATTTAAAGAAAAAGGCCAACCGTGCATAATGAAAACAACAGTCGACGTTGTTTTGAAAAATTAATGTTATTGATGCCCTCTTTTTTCCAACAGTTGAAGATCATGTTAGAGATGATCAGTGCATCTTCCAAGATGACATCGTATCTTGCATCGTTCAAAAAATGTGAAGGCGCCTCTTGCTACCATTCAAATACCCCAACTTGAAAGGCCAGGCAACAGCCCCGACATGAACCCAATCGACAACTGTTGGCACAGTTTGCAGACATTCGTCAAGGGAAAACACCCAACAAACAAACAAGAATAGTCGGCTTCAATAAAGTCCAGTTGGTATGAAATTGAAGAGTGTTACATAAGAGACATTATTGACTCAATGCCTATGTTTATCAAAGCGTGAATAAAAGCCAAGGGTGGTGCAACGCAATACTAAATTCATTTGCAACAAATTATTGCAAACTTTTTTCCCATGTATTTCATTATCGCAAACATTTTTCCAACCAGAGGGGTTAGCTTTAATTTTTTTCAGTGTTATTATTTGTTTAGAATATCATTTAAATTTTTTTCTGCAAAGTAAATCATCCAAACAAACCTACATAAATTTTTGTACCGTTTAACTGTGTAACCTTATTTTTTAAAAAATGAACTAAAATCGCGCGCAATTATCGCAGACTTTTTGCCAGGGGTTGTATACGTTTTCGAAGTTTCGCAGATCCTAAAACTTGTTGAAAATCACTTCTTCCCTAGTTGGCTATTGAAAAACTGACATTACACACAGTGCACATCGCTTCCATATCAGTTTTCCCCTTTCTTACTGCCGGGAATTCTTCTTGTAAATTTATCATTGAATATACACTTTCGTTTTGGCATTGCAAATTCTAAAGATAGTGATTCGTTTTTTAAAAATGATTTAAAAGACAATGGTTTAACAATTAACAAGAATGATTTTACCGCCAAAGTGGATGAAGGGAGCACATTTTCGTGTCATAGCATCATACATGGGTAAATAGAATTAACCAATATTTTAAAACAATTTAGAGAAAATATATAAACATTAGACTAAATTATACAATACTATGTAAGTAAACAAATGTATAGAGAGAAGTTAAATGAATAAACTTGAAGAATTGAAAGGTTAAATGGAGAGTGAAATTATTCTTTATATACAGGCGTACCCCGATTACGACGATTCGATTTACGACGATTCGATGTTACGACGGTAGATGGCAACACCATTCAATTTTCCACTTGAAGGTGATGCAAAAACTGAAACTAAAACAAAAATATAAAATTTAAAAACACCTTTGTGGGACAATGACCTCAAAGCGTGCTTCCCATTCCCTCTGAAAAATCATTGTGATGATCTCAGCACAGATGACTTGCATCAGCTACATCAGCACGTCGACGAGGAGTCGGACGAGGAAGAGGAGGAAGCTGAGGTTGCACCTGTCAAGAGCCTTATGGTCAAGGGCCTTCGAGAAATTGTTAAACGGTGCCAGAGTGCCACGGATTGCATTCAGGATTTGGACCCCGATGAATCGCGCAGTGCCATAATCGTGCAAGAAATGGAAAAGCGTTTGGCACCGTTCCACCATCTTTACGATTAAATGAAACATGCCCTTACACACCCAAAACTGACGTCATTCTTCACACCGAAGAAACAAGACTCAGAAGAACCAACTCCTTCCGCAAATGACACACAGGAAATCCTACGTACATTTTGTATGTTCATGTACATTTTTATTATTAGCACGAGAAATGTACATTGTATTATTTTACTGTAGTTCTTAATTGTGTTGCATGAGAAATAAAAATGATTTCCGGTTATTCAGTAAGATATGTGTGGTTGCCTTCTCTCTCTCTGTCTTTCTCTCTCAGGCCATTTTTTTAATGGCTAGGAACGCATTCATGTGGACACAATGTTAAATTCGCTTCGATTTACGACAGTTTCAATATACGCGGACTTTCGGGAACGGAACCTCGTCGTAAATCGGGGTACGCCTGTATTTGAACAAATAAAAGTTCTATAATTTGTAGGCATTCTCACATAATGTTAAAAGAAGTGAGTCTCAATTGCTGAAGCATTATGTGTAAGCATCTATTATTTATTCATATTCAATTACTAAAGTGTTTCTGCGTTATCTACTATTGAAGCAAGCAATTAACTACTACTAATTTAGCAATGTCTCAAAATATTTCGTTTTAGATACTATTAGGCCTAACAGCAATATACTCTTGATACAAATAAGGTATGGATAACAATAGGTCGCACAACTCGTAAGTAGTTGGTTGATATATTACACCCCATATCTTAAGCACTGAAAGTTTCCAAAAGTAACATATAGCACTATTAAATCATGTACTACTAAACAATTCCGACTGCTATTAATTACTCGTTATATTCACTCATGAGACGTTATTATGGGATGTTTGATATATTACTTGCCATATCTTAGCATTGAAAAGTTCCAGCGTTACCGTATAGTACCATCTAGTACCATTAGGGCAAGTGCTACTAAACTAATTCCCATTATCATTATATTTACGTGTTATATTCACTCATGACACGTTGTTACGAGATGTTTGATATATTACATGCCATATCTAAGCATTAAAAGTTCCAACTGTACCATTTGGTACCATTAAAACACGTACTACTAAACAATTCTTATTATCAGTATTAACGCGTTGTATTCATTCATGAAAAATCCTTACACGTCCACTTGCCACTAGACCATTATCTGCTATCACTAGTTACTCATATACACTATATGATCAAAAATATCCGGACACCCCTGACAGATCATCGATTGGCCCAATGTCCAGCTTCCCACACCTTCAGACACAACTCTGCCTGGACATTGGCAAAAATGGGTCGTTCGGCAGAGCTCAGTGAGTTCCAACGTGGAACCATCGTTGGATGTCACCTATGCGGCAAGCCCGTGCGTGACATTTCCAGCCTTCTTCAGATACCCAAGTCAACAGTAGGCGATGTCATTATGAAATGGAAGACCCGGGGATCAACAACAGTTCAACAACGAACCGGTAGACCCAAGAAACTAACGGACAGAGACCGTCGAGTGCTTCGTCGTGTCACCCGCAGCAACCGGAAGTCCTCGGCGGAAAAAATTGGCACAGAGTTTCGAAACGCCTCTGCAAATGATGCCAGTACCATGACAATTCGTCGGGAACTGCACACGATGGGTTTCCATTGCCGTGCTGCTGCCCACAAGCCCCACATCAGCAGGGTCAACGCCAAGCGACGTCTGGAGTGGTGCAAAGCCCACAGAAACTGGACAATGGACCAATGGAAACGTGTAATGTGGACAGACGAATCTCGCTACACACTCTGGCCATCCGATGGACGAGTTTGGGTTTGGCGCATACCTGGAGAACTCTTCTTACCTGAGTGCACAGAGCCCACAGTCAAGTTCGGAGGAGGAGGACTCATGGTGTGGGGCTCATTTTCATGGTACGGACTGGGCCAGCTCGTTCCTGTGCAAGGAATCATGAACTCCGACCGTTATCTGAATGTTTTGGACAACTGTGCACTTCCAACGTTGTGGCAATTTTTCGGAAACGGGCCATTTCTCTACCAACACGACAATGCTCCGTGCCACAAAGCGAGGCGTGTACAGTAGTGGTTTGCGGACTCAGGGGTCGAAGAAATGGGTTGGCCGACACAAAGTCCCGACCTCAATCCTATAGAGAGTCTGTGGGATGAATTGGAAAGACGCTTGCGGGCCAGTTCACATCGGCCAACTTCTGTACCTGAACTGATTCTCGCTCTTCGGGAGGAATGGAGGAATAGATAAAGTACAAGTCAATTTCCAATTTACCTTGAACAGCAGCCAATCAGAACGCAGCATTCCAGTCACCTGACCTCCTCCCCCTTGACGTTATGTTTTCCGTGCCGTTATGGCCTTTGTTAATTTTCTAAAATTAATTTTCTTATTTTTGTGACGATGTTAAATACTGGGCTAGGCTACGACATCTCATTTAACCTCACTGAATTTTTCGAACTGTAGGAAATCCATGAAACATGAGATTTTTGTTTTTAACATTGTTGTTCGAACATTGTGGAACTGAACAATTTCCATGCATGTTCTTATACAGTATTCTTAACATTGCCGAGATTTTCTCCTCGTTTCGACCATAGCGTCATAGCCTCAGATTCATAAAGCGTAAGCGCTGCTATCTATACTTAAATCAACCTATAGGTATCAAGCGTTGCCTGGAATAATAGGGAAGTTGCATGAAATTTCTTTTTTAAAAAGAAGGGCTATTTTATATACAGGGAGATTATAATTAAAGTTTAAGTTTCAAAACGCTATAAAAAAGAACCACTTAGTAGAATGACGTCCAATTGGAATGGAATGTTATTGAAGGGGGAAAGCTTATGGAATAAGAAAAAAAAGTAGGTCCAAATTTTAGCAACAGATGGCGCTGTAAGCGTCAGAATATGTAAATGAAAATACCTGTCATATGCACAACTCATTTCATTTGTTATAAAAACGCCGGGTACACGGCTTTTCCTCATTTTGCGTCCGAAAAGTTCGCCATGGGTGTCTCATTGAAGGACCGCGCTCTACTTGTAAAACTTTTTTACAAGAACAATGATTCCGCACCAGTAGCTCTGCAGAAGTTCATCATACTGATGGGTATGAAAAAAGGCGTTGGTCTGATTTGATGGATGCTTTGCACACATAACAGTACAGTTGGTTTAACGTGTAACTTACACCTTAGCCTTTGTTTTACGATTCATTTGTCATTTGTAGTCGAAACTCTGACGCTTACAGCGCCATCTGTTGCTAAAATTTGGACCTACTTTTTTTTCCTTATGCCATAAGCTTTCCTCCTTCTTCAATAACATTCCTTTCCAATTGGACATCATTCTACTAAGTGGTTTTTTACAGCGTTTTAAAACTTAAACTTTAACTAACATCACCCTGTAGATTACGGTAAGCTGAATATGAAAATCGCGATTAAAAATGTTAAACCGATTAAAAAACCTACCAAAATTAATTTTTTAAATGCAAAACCACGCTCCCACACTGAAAAGTTTTCTAATTGGTTAGCTCCGATTTGACATCACATGCCATTCAAACATTGAAGAGCTATGATAGTTCAGTGTCATCATGCATAATATTTTCAATAAGTTTCTTAAAATCGAATTCAGTGGAGGGAATCGCTATGACTGATTCGAGATACAGAAAATTTCTGATTATTTTCTGCTAAGTGATTGATTACTCTTGCCGTTTTTTTCAGGAATGACCATAGATCGATAGGCCGGGAAGTAAATTGCCTATATCTTATAAGAAGCACGTTATTAAATAACCACCTAAAAATTAATCAAAAGAATAATAATAATGATAATAATAATTGCCCTTGTGTGGTCCAATGTCCGCGTCGTGCGAGGGGAGGCAACATCTTAGAGAGCTGGCCCTGGTTAACAGGTCTGATCTACTCCACCCTTAGATTTATCTTGAGGGTCCAAATGACCAAGTAGGGCTGATCACATCAACCAAGGGCCTGCTGATGATGGAGATGGCTATCAGGACCGCCCATTTATTGGTGATCACTATGATTAGTGCTAGTGCGTTATCTGATACCGGCTCGGACGTCATCCGGGTTACCAAGGTCCGCGCTCTTGGGTTAGGCAGAGGCTCACGTTCGAAAAATATGCCACAATCTTCCAGGGCCACTGGTGGCGAAAGCAGCACCAACCCCTGTTCGGCTACTGCAATGCCACAACCTGTCCGTAGTGTTTCAAGAGCTTCTTTGCCCTCGACCACTAAGGCAGGCAAGCCACGCCATCGCAAGAAATTGACCAACGACATTAACTATTTTATCATGCAAACCTATTAGGCGGTCACTAAATTACTGAAAAACGCATTGCAGATCAGCGTCGCACAATTGTTATGAACAATTTAATACCCTTACCCACGCTACAGAAAATAAAGCAAGAGGTTGCACAACAGCTACAAGAACACGAGCCATCTACACAAACCGACACTCAATACACAGATTCAAACACTAAATTAATATCACTAATGAAATTGTAGACCACACACTCAACAATAAACTTCACCATGATATTCATCCACAACACAACATGAATACCAAACTTATTGAAACATTAAATGACATCCTACAAGGATACCTTACACTTTACACAGGAACAGATCCCACACAAAGACCAGGTATACCTAAAATAAACATAAACAGCAAAACAGGGGAACTTTTATCTTACATGAACACATATATCTTACCACAGAAAATCTACCCTTAGAATACATACACCTATAATAGTTAATAAATAAAAATGAAAAATAAAATAATAATTAACAAATAACAAAATAATAATAAATAATAAGTAAAATCAAAATAAAACTATAAAATCAAATAAAAAGCTGACGTTTCGGATAGAGACTATCCTTTATCAAAGCAAAAAGGATAATTCTCTAAAGGCAATTAGAATATTAGAGAATTATCCTGAAGTTATGAAAAAAGTACTAAAGAACGCCTTTATATATAGTTGGCATAGGGAACAGTAAGACGGTATTGACTGAAAAAGCAGAAGAAGAATTTGAAGACGTGTTGGGATAGTCCAAGAAGGAGGACAAATAGGAGGTAAACAGAGGGCGACGAAAAATAATGCAATAGGATAGCACATACAAAATTAAAATTATAAAAAGTTAAAGAATGATAGGGTGTCTAGCAAAACGATTTTGTAAAATCCTCTGGGAAAAATAAAAAATTATCCCTGAAAAAATCCATGACCGTTCCCGGTTACACAATTATTTAGACAAAGCTCGGTCGCTAGTCACCCTGAAAAATAGTATCGCATAATAAAAAAAGTCACTAAAATAAAAGAGTACAGATAGCCTATGAAAAAAAGAGTACAGGGACGGACACAAAATGAACATAGGAGTAGAGAGATATGACAGAACATTAAAACTGAGACAAGATAAAAAAAGATAAAGAAAGAAAGAAGAAAAAAGGCCCAGAGAGCCTGCGACAAATTAGGAAATAGCTGAAGTTGAAGAGAAATATGGGAAAGGTAATGAGGGAATGGTGCCTTTGCTAAGATTAATGCCATTAGGGGTGAGGGAATTAAATTTCCAAATAAGAAAAGACTCGAATTGCTTTCTTTCTTTTTTGTTATGAAAGTTATTACGAAGAATATAAATGCTGATGGCCTGTAAAGAGTGACCAGGGGAATTAAAGTGTTTAGCGACAGGGGTGTCAGCATTGCTAAGAATATCAAACTTATGCCTGGCAAATCTAGAGCGTATGGTATTGCCTGTCTCTCCAACGCAATGTAACAGGTAAATTAAGTTGTGAGAAGTGCAGGTGAGGTTCTGGTTAATCTTGAAAGTAAAGGAGGAGGCACTGCTGGAAATGGAGGTAGCAGGGTTAAGAAAATGACAAACACCACAACGCTTTGCATTGCAAGGAGAACATCCCTTAGTGGAAGTGCGTGGTTTGGTAATTGCAGCATGGACCAGAATATCTTTAAAATTAAATGTCCGTTTAAAAGAAACTTTTGGTGGTACTGGTAGAATGGAGTGGAGAAGAGAAGAATTGTCAATAATATGTTGATATTTCCTTAGGACATTTTTAATACTATTGAGGGTTGGATGATAAGGAAGAACTAATGTAGGTGTTGTCATGGCTGGAGAAGGTTTGGGGTTGTTGTTAGAACGAGAATTGCGATGTTTATAGATAGACAGATTTGGGGTAGCCTCTTGCTTTTAGGGAGTGGGTAAGGGCATTAGCATGGAAGTCCTTGTCAGACTGATTAGTGCATATTCTATGGATGCGAGTTAACTGACCTAATGGGATGTTATCCTTGCAATGGCGCGGATGGCAGCTGTCATAGTGTAAGTACTGGTGTTGATCAGTGGGCTTCTTATAGAGATTAGTAGACAATTTATTGTTAGTGATAGAGATAGAGACATCCAAAAAAGAAATTGTCCTGATAGAGTAATTGTGAGAAAAATTGATGGAGGGGTGGATGGAGTTGGAATGGGTGATAAAAGATAAGAGTGAGTCTTCGTTGTGTGGCCAGATCCGGTAAATATCATCAATATATCGCAGCCAGACCAACGGCTTTAAGGGAGACGTGGAAAGTAGCTTGGTTTCCACCTCCCCTATAAAAATGTTAGCATAGGTGGGAGTTATTTTGGTGCCCATAGCAGTACCACTGGTCTGGATGTAATACTCATTGTTAAAAGTGAAGAAATTGGAGGTAAGGATGGTACGAAGAAGAAGGCAGATAGTGTCAGTAGAAGGAACTTGGAAAGGTTTGTTAGCCTTGAGACTGTTGCACACAGCTTTAACCCCATCATCATGAGGAATGTTAGTGTAGAGGGAAGAGACATCAATGACGTTCTTGAAATCGTAGTTAGAGTCGTTAAGGCGCTGGATATGGGAGAGAAAATCGTTAGTGTCTTTGATATAGGAAGGAAGACTGGGTGGGATGTGGCATATGTGGTGGTCGACATACGCAGATAGTGGCTCACAGAGTGTGTTGTTACAAGAGATGATCGGACGGCCGGGATTGCCAGGTTTATGAATCTTGGGAAGAAGGTAGAAACGACCAGGAGAACTGAATTCAGGAAGGAGGAAGAGGCGGGTTTTGTTATCAACTTCAGAAGAGGATTCAAGCTGAGAGAGGGTATTTTGAAGTATGGTTTTGAACGTGTCAGTAGGATCGGAGGTTAGTTTCTTGTAGAAAGTAATATCAGAGAGTTGTCTGTTAGCTTCGTTAATGTAGTCAGAGGTGTTCATGACATTAATAGCGCCCCCTTTATCTGCTGGTTTAATTGTTATATCAGGTTTATTGCTAAGGCGTTTGATACAAAGGAATTCGTTATTAGTGAGGTTAGGAAAAGGTTTTTTAATACTATTAGTGATGGAGAGGATGTCGTTTTGTATGGATTTGATGTAAACTTCAAGTTCAGGATTGATGTCATGAGCAGGTGTCCAGTCGCTAGGAATATGGAAGGTTGAGTTGGTAGCGGGGGTAGAATTGGAAGGATTCATGCAAAAGTATAGACGGGACCTGAGGGCACGGCTAAAGTTATCGACAGAGGAAATGATATCAAAAGTGTCAATAGTATTAGAAGTGGGACAGAAGGAAAGGCCTTTGGACACGGTTCTGATCACGAGAGACGAAAGTTTAGTGGTTGATAGATTAATAGTCGCGGTTGTGCCAAGAGTAGAGGAGCTGGAGCTGGTAGAGAAAGGTGGATCGTTTTTAGACAGGAAGTTCAAAAAATAGGCGGATAACGGATTAGACAGAAAGTAGGATTTATTAGGGAAGGAAATACGATCTCTCTGAAATTAATTACATTTTTTGGAATAGAGAAAATCAAGTTTTTTGCAAATAAAAGTATGAAGAGCATCAATATCCGGGGGATTAAGAGAGGGAAGGGAGTCATGCTGGTTAATAGACTGATAGAGGCTTGTGCAAATGCTGGAGCAATGGTTACTAAGAATAGGAAGGATGCTACGGGTAGAGTCAGAAACAGTGGAATGAATTTGCGACAGAGTGGCAGAGGGTAAGGGACCAAATTGGATCTTATCTTATCTGGTACAGAGGGTAGATTATCGCAAGCGATAATCTGAGGCACCTACTCCTACGAGGGAGTTTTGCGCCATCCCATTAATAACGACTGCTACGGGACCGACGGCTTAACGTGCCCTCCGAAGCACGGGGGGTTTCATGATGGAAGAGCTGCTGGGGATAAACGAACCAGAGGCTGTCACCAACTGCTGGAACACCAGCTATGGTCAATCGGCAAATGGGTCAGGCCAAAGTCCCCCAACAGCCGCGTCCCAAATAGCTGTCCCGCCAGCGGTGGCCCTCAAGCCCAGGCCGTCACCCAACCAGCAGCTGGCCGCGCCTGAAGTTGCTGAACTCCATCGATTGGCAAGCCAACCGACGAGACAACCAGGCCACGGCCACCCCCTGACCAAATTGGATGCTGGGGGCAGAGACCAAACCTTTGGGGGTTATGCCGAGAGTGAAGTAATGGGAAAAGGCGATTTTTAGAGCATGGTAGGTAAAGAATTTGTCGCAAAGCTTACGGAGCTGAAAAAAAGTAGGAGGGTGGTTGGCTGTTAGTCATCTGGTTTGTGTTGATTGTAGTTTTGTGGAACTGCGTGTGTTATATGTGTGTGGTCTGGCGGAAGTGTCCGAGGTAGAAGGTGGGCGTGAAAGTGTGTCTAGCATTTGTGTAGTGTTCTGTGAAGGTGTAGTTGTGAGAATTTGGTTAATGGGGGAGAGTGTTGGGGAAGAAGGGACATCGTGAATGGTGGGTGGAGTTGTGCCATTGGAAGTTAATGTGTGGATGGTGGGATTAAATGTACGTGTTTGCTGAAGGGGTGGAAGGACCGAAGGTGAAGTTGTTGAAATATGTATTGGTGAATCAGTTAGTGTAGGTGGGTTTTTTCCCCAGGGGATTTTTTCCCAGGGGATTTTACAAAATCGTTTTGCTAGACACCCTATCATTATTTAACTTTTTTATAATTTTAATTTTGTATGTGTTATCCTATTACATTATTTTTCGTCGCCCTCTGTTTACCTCCTATTTGTCCTCCTTCCTGGCCTATCCCAACACGTCTTCAAATTCCTCTTCTGCTTTTTCAGCCAATACCGTCTTACTGTTCCCTATGCCAACTATATATAAAGGCGTCCTTTAGTACTTTTTTCATAACTTCAAGATAATTCTCTAATATTCTAATTGCCTTTAGAGAATTATCCTTTTTGCTTTGATCAAGGATAGTCTCTATCCGAACCGTCAGCTTTTCTTTTGATTTTATAGTTTTATTTTGATTTTACTTATTATTTATTATCATTTTGTTATTTGTTAATTATTATTTTATTTCTCATTTTTATTTATTAACTATTATTTATTGTATTCCAGGGTTTTTATGTCTCGTCCTTTTCTCTTATAAATATCCGTTCAATACATATACCTACTTATTTACACTGGGGCTCTTACAGTTATATCCACACAGGGTAGGAAACCATTACATAAAAACACAAAAAAAATTATACACCCAACAGAAACCTAAATGGCAAAAGCGGATTGAGTCTGACATTGACGAAATCCGCAAGCAGTTAGATAGACTTACACAGTATACTAAAAACAACCCTTCATCAACGCAGAACAAACGCCTCAGACAGTTACAACCTGTGTCAATAAAGTTCGGTGAATGACGTCAAATTGCTAACGGTCCTAAGAGTGCACCATCGTCGTATACTGCCCCATACAGATCGAGACATGTTTAAACAAATTTAAGAGAATCAGCGCTGCGGGTGTGTTTATTGTGTTTAAAGAGGACATTGAAGAGAGAAGGCGTAGTACGCGCGGTCGAAATCCAAAATGGATCAGCGAACGATAGAGACTCATGAAGAGATGACAACAGTTTACAAAAAAGTGCTATTACTTTGAAGTGTGTTTATGAGTGGATTAAACGGTTCCGAGGAGGCCGGAACACCGTAGAAGACGCCACCTGAAGTGACCAGATATCCAACGTGATGTTACGACCCAACTGAAGGCTATCCCTAAAAACGACTACGCCAGGAGTTTCCAGGACTTGTACAGGCGTTCCCAGAAGTGCATTACCATCGACGGGGATTACTTTGAAGGATAGTAACTGCTGTTTCATGTAAAGGAGCAATCCACTCTCAATATGCCATCATTCACCGAACTTTATTGTCACAGGTTGTATTTAAGAAGTTTAAATCACACAACAGACATGAGCAGCACAATCAACACGTAACAGAATATATGGACACATTAAAACGAAAGTTAGCAGCAAAAACACAACGCCTGAAGTGACACAAAACATGCACTCAGCGCAAACAGCAGAACAAGTTATTCGCAAACAATAAGAAGACATTCTATAAACAGTTAAACAAAGATTATACATAGACACAAAACACTGGTCGTCTATTATTATTCCAACATTATTGGTCGTCTTTTTGGTCTGTCTCAGTTGAACATAATAGGGAAGTTAGCTGGATCAGGGAAGAGGAATAATTAGCATCCACACTGGCAAACATGCCTTATACTCAAATAATAGCAGATGTACTCTCACAAGTCATTAAAACATACTCACAATAGGAAGGCTCCAGGTGTAGATAGGATCCAAAACTTCTGGTATGAGCGCTTCAACTGTTTGCATCTAGCCCTTGTAAAACATATCTCCAACACTTTGCAAACATCACAGACATTGCCACATTTCCTCACACAAGGAATAACATACATGGTACCAAAGTCACATAACACTACAGATCCCACACAATATAGTCCTACCACATGCCTGCCTACACTTTACAAAATAATAACTGCCTGTATCGCAAACAAAATTTATACACACATAGACACAAACAACATTGTCACTGAGCAACAAAAGGGATGCCGTAGAAATCACATGGGTTGTAAGGAGCAACTTTTGATAGCGTGGTCCTACGGCAAAATCACAATAAACATGCAGCCTACATTGATAACAAAAGGCCTTTGATAGTGTCCCACACTCATGGCTTTTATATACACTACGATTATATAAAATAAACCTTACACTTGCACATTTTTAGAAAGTACAATGCTGCATTGGAGAACTGCATTACACCACACACTCAACAGTGAAACCATCACGACTGACAAAATACAGAAAACCGGGTCATCTTCCAGGGTGACTCACTGAGCCCACTCTGGTTTTGTCTTGCACTAAATGCACTTTCAGACAGACTGAACAGCACATCTTACGGCTACAAAATTAAACCTAATAAAAGCTGCCACTACACGCTTTCACACTTACTGTACATGGACGACATGAAGATCTATGCCTCCACACAGACACAATTGCACCAATTACTTGGCATTACACAAACTTTTTCAAAAGACATACACATGCAAATTGGGTTGGACAAATGCAAAACCATTCACATTGAAAATGGAGTACTCAGGGAAAAGGGCTTCACAGTAGATGAAGCAGATCACATTGCTGTTATGGAAAATGACGAATTTTACAAATATCTAGAATAAATACACAAACACATAAAGAATACACTCACTAAACAATATCTTCATAGGCTATAGACAATACTTAAAACGCATTTAAATTCCAGAAATTTAATCAAGGCCATCAATACTTATGCCAAGCCAATACTCTCCTACTCCTTTGGAGACATAAAACGGGCACACACAGATCTTGAGGGACTTGAAAGGAAACAACGTAAACTGCTTACAACCCACAGAAAGCACCATCCACACGCAGCTATTGACAGACTCACCCTGCCTCGTTCAGAGGGAGGCAGACGTTTTATTAACATAATAGATCTACACCATAAACAGACTCAGTCACTCAGAGAAATATTTTACTCTAAACAACACACATCATTACACAAAGCAGTCTGCATGGCTGATACAAAATAAGCACGTATGAATCTGAACAGCGTGGTGAACACCCATAACATTCCTGCAACATGCACTAAACTTCAAACATGGCTCGGAAAGCAACTCCATGGTAGACATCCTTCTGACCTCATCCAGCCGCACGTCGACAAAAAAGCGTCGAACTTTTGGTTGAGTGAAGGGAGTCTCTTTGGGGAAACTGAAGGAACAATGATTGCCATACAAGACCAGGTTATTAACATTGAAAGCTACAGAAAACATATTATCAAAGATTCGACTGATAAGTCTTGCAGGAAATGCCATATCGCAGAGGAAACCATCCAACACGTCATATGCAGTTGCAAAATACTCAGGCAGACATATTATTTACACAGACATAACCAGGTAGCCAACATCATACATCAACATCCAGCTAAGATACTCAAGCTAAGGGACACTCACACTCCATACTATAAATATATCCCCGACACAATCTTAGAGAACACCACACATAAACTATATTTTGACAGAGCTATAATCACTGACAAAACTATTCCTCATAACAGACCAGACATTACACTAGTAGATAAGCAAAACAAAGTGACTTACATCATTGATATCTCCATCCCCAACACATAACTTACAAAAGACATACACTGACAAAATCACTAAATTTACGGATCTTGCACACGAAATAAAACTCCTTTGGGGAGTTAACAGAGTACACGTTTTCCTGTCGTTCTTTCTGCTGCTGGGCTTATTCCACACTCGCTACACAAAAGCCTGTCAACACTAAATTTAAATCCAGACTTATACAAAACCTTACAGATAGCCAGAATTCTAAGCACCTGTCACATAGTAAGGAAATTCTTACACCCAATAAACAATACTCCCACGAGTGCATAACTTTCCCTCTCTTGCATTTGAGTACCTTAGGCTTGGCCCTCTTTTGGGTCCGCCTCTGTGATTGGCTTCCGGACTTGATCCAAGTTTGGCTTCCCCAAACAACAATAATAATGAAATTATGAAATTAATAATAATAATGTAACAACATAAAGAGGAGTATCCCAACGGATAAACCGAAGGGAAACAACCCGGTGTTGTCCTCCAACAGGCCGAGGCCCAAAACGGGGTTAATGAAATTATATAAAAAAATAAAAAATATAGTCAAACATGAATAACCTTATTTAGTACTTGAACCAGATTTAAAAAAATGAAAC
>JAHWFO010076627.1:38373-48585 GCA_023313115.1 Rhysida immarginata | reverse complement strand
ATTTGCTCCAAATGTAGAAGGAAGTATGCAAATATGTTAGGTGACAGCCAATCACAATTTTGCGTCGAGAAATATGCAAAACAGGCAGTCGTATAAGAAGCCGACATTGTGAGGGGTTATAGGAGTTGCATATAAGTGCTGGTAAAAGGTGTTTAGAACATTCGTAAGATTTGTTTTCAAGCTAGACGTGTTTCTATGGCTTCCAGAAGACGAATGGAAGATTCTGAACGCTGGCCGGCTGTTGGACGCATTGAAGCAGGACAGTCTATCACAGATGTTGCTCGTTTCTTCGGCGTTCATCATTCCGTCATTTCACGACTATAGAAACAATTCCAAACCAGCCAAACAGTTGTCCGAAGACCTGTAGCCGTTCGTCCAAGGGTTACGACCCCCTCGTAAGATCGCTATGTTGCTGTTGTAGCCAAGCGGAATCGAAGATCGACTTCCACATAGGTGACATCTATGGTTGCAGCGGCCATTGGTACGACGATATCTGCCACTACTGTTCGTCGAAGGCTACACATGAATGGTCTGTACGCCCGGGTACCACGAGTTTGTGTTCCTTTATCCGCCCAATCCAGACAGGCACGATTACAGTGGTGCCGCCAGCATGTGAATTGGACTGTGTCGGATTGGGGCAACGTTATGTTCACAGATGAGTCCAGATTTGCCCTACAACCCGATGATAAGCGCGTAAGGGTCTGGAGGGAACAAGGCACACGCAATCGGCCCGAGAACATCATCGAACATCACGCATTCCGCGGTTGGAAGCATCATGGTCTGGGCAGGGATTGCATTGGGATATCGCACCGACCTGCACATCTACAGGCGAGGTTTTGTGACGGCTGTACGGTATCGAGATGAAGTCCTAGACCCCATTGTGAAACTGTACACTGGAGCAGTTGGTCCTTCTTTCGTTTTAATGGACGATAATGCCCGTCCCCATAGAGCTGCCATCGTTGACGACTTTCTGGAGAGTGAGGGGATTGCGCGTATGGAGTGGCCGGCTTACTCGCCGGACCTTAATCCCATTGAAAATCTTTGGGATGCCCTCGGCCGTGCTGTATGTAGACGTTTCCCACCTCCAGCCATTCTTAACGATTTGGAAACTGCCCTACAGGAGGAATGGCTATTACTGGACTCTGCGGTGGTTGATCACCTCGTAACAAGCATGATCACACGCTGTACACTTTGTATGACGTTGAGGGGTGCTCACATACCCTATTAATGTCTTTTTTGTTGTTTGTTTTGCATTTAAACATCATTTCGTTAATGACGCAAATATGTCATCATCTTATAATATATGTAAATTCAATATTTTTTTTAATCTCTGTATGTAATTCTTTGTTTTGTTTCATGAATAGACATAGAGATACTTACTTTCACCATTTCATGTCAATCAAAGCAGTGCTTGTCCATTTTTTGGCATTTTACCTCTCCGTGCTTAACTTTTGGAAGTGAGTGTATTAGAAGACATTTCGGAAGAAGCAAATTCGATTAGATCGTAGCATGCAGTTTCGACATTTCGATTGGGAGTAAATCCATGTTGTGCAGGATTAATAAGGTTATGAAAATAAATAAATTGGGATAAACGAATAAAAAAAAAGCTTCTCGAAGATTTTTGCGAATACAGGTAGGGTTGGGATGGGACGATAATTTGAATACACATTAGGATCGCCTTTTTTAAAAACAGGAGTAATTTTTGTTAGCTTAAGAGTTGATGGATAGGAACCAGAGATTAATGAATGGTTAAAGATATAAGCTAATGGAGACGAGATACAATGTTTGATGAAGATTATGACATCAGAGCGTAACCCAAGGGGATCAGGGGCGGAAGAAGATTTAAGTTGCGATATAACTTTGTCGACTTCGTCTGATGAGGTGGGAGATACAAAGAAAGTATGAGAGTTACGAGAAACATTGAAAGGGTAATTTAAGTTGGTGTTGATAGAAGAAGGAGAAGGAGGAAGGAGGGTGTACAAAAATTCTGTAAGAGAGGTGGTATCATGGTTATTAAATGATTGAGGCAAAAAATTAGAAGAGGAAGGTCCTTTTAGCAGTTTATTTAGAAGTTTCCATTTAGATTTATTAGAAGACATTTGTTTAAATAAGCGACCGTAATATTCCTGTTTCGATTTGTTTACTAGGTATTTAATATTATTTGAGAGAGAGGTATTTAAGAGAGAGGTATTTAAAAGTTCTGGATAAAGCCCGGGAAGGTTTGCGGCGTAATTTAAGATAGAGGGCGTTTTTATTCTTAGAAAGGACAAGAATATAAGGAGTAAGCCATGGTTTACGAAAATTAATAGCATGAGAATAATTTACTGAAGTCCGTGTTGTAAAATACCGATCGTAACCAAGAAGTAACTGAGATAAAAAAAGGTCAAAGAGTTGATTAATATCGTTAGTGGTAGAAAAAAGTTGTGACCAATCTGTAAGGGTTAGAAAAGATTCGAAAATCGCGAGACGAGCAGAGGAGACCATACGAGATGGCGTAGCTAGAGTATAACACCCTGAGTTCATAATAAAATTATAGTTCGAGATGTCCATAATAGAACAAGCCTCTTTCATCGTATTCGCTCTAAATCACTGGTAAAAAGAAGATGAGGATTGATCTTCAGAAAAATTAAAATCGCCCAAAATTAGGTACTCACCATTATCATGATCAAGGCGAAAATCCGTTATCGAATTAATAAAACTTTCGAAAAAATAATTTTTCACGTCCGGCGGGATATAAATATTAAAAACTAGCTAACCCGGCGTACTTCGTACCGCCTTACAGTCAATGAATGTCGTGTTAACTTTAGCTAAACTTAATTTAGGATTTTATTAATGTAATAAAATGAATACAAAAAATCATTAAGTTCAATAGTTTATTAGGATAATATTTATATAAATAAATATTCAATAAAAGTACAAAAATCAAGTATTTCAATGGCATGTCAGCAAGACATTTGCTTTATTGAAGCTATGTTTTTTGCTGCATGAGTTGCACTCGGGTTGATTCTCTCCAGTGAAGCACCTTTTGATATACGACATTTTTCGTTTTGTTATCAGGTGCAAGAACAAATATAGCGGATAGTTTGCCGATACGTGAACATGCCACGTACAATTGTCCATGAGAAAAACATGCATTTTCTAGATTCAGACCACAAACACTCAAGGATTGACCTTGTGATTTGTTAATCGTCATGGTGAATGCAAGACGAATCGGAAATTGAATTCGTTTAAACTCAAAGGGCATATCGGTTGGGATCATCGAAATCCTGTGAAATGAGAACTTCCTCACCTTTGAATTTTCCTTTGAGTATCGTCGCGTGAATCACATTTGATCATCAGTTTTCTTATCACCAAACGCGTTCCATTGCATAGTTTTGGTTGGTTTAGGTTTCGAAGCATGATGACTACCAAGCCAACCTTCAGTTGTTAATTGTGCGCTGGTAAGCCAGGCACATCCAAGGAGTTTAAAAATTCAGTTGGATAGTTGGTGGCTTCGTCTTCGTTTGTTACACAGTCAATACATTTGAATGAATGCAGAGTACCAACGATTTGATTCTGAATTACGAAGTTTAAGTCATCCACATCCTTGTTCTTAGCTGCCAAAAATGCTCGCTCAGTCAACCATTTTTTATTTTTGTGGTTAGCAATGATGTTCGAGAATACTTTGTCGATGAGCTCGAATGCAAAAATTCGGAGGAATTGAAATCAATCCGCTCGATTCGTTGACAGGAACACTGCCATTACCGTTAGTCAGCAATTGCTTGGAGAAATCTTCAGCAGATGGATCGTTCAGCAATGCAACTCTCATGTTTGCTGCCAGCTGAAGTTTATTCACATAGAGCCACAGATTTGATGATTCGAGGCGAGCGTTTATTTCATCGGCAGCAGTCTATCTTGGAATGACTGGCAGTGTTTGGCGGAAATCGCCAGGCAGTGAAATCATTGCGCCTCCAAAACATCTCGAGTCCTTACGCAGATCTTTCAATGTTCGGTCAAGTGCTTCCAATGCGCGTTTGTGCGCCATTGTGCATTCGTCCTAGACGATGATTTTAGATGCTACTAAAACTTTGGCCATTACGGAGTGTTTCGCAGTGTTACATGACGGTTGTTCAGTAGTTTGAAGGTTTAACGGCAATTTTAACGCTGAATGAGCCGTACGGCATCCTTCTAACAATGTGGCCGCTATTCCAGAAGAAGTAACTGCTACCGCAATGTCGGATCTGGCACGAACAGTGAACAATATCAATGACATGAGGAATGGCGTCCCAGTTCCACCATCTTCCGCAATTGACAGCTCACGTTATATCAATAATTACAAATAAGCTATGAGCGTGCGTGACAAAGAAAAAAAAAAGAAAAGGAATAAGAGAAGAAAATTGTCTATTGTTTACATCATGAAACATGGATCGACTCAAATTTGGCCGTTTGATCGCCGCTACTGAATAGATTTATCTGCAACTGCAGCGACACCAACAAACACATTAGGCAACTCAGTGGTCTTCTCGTGGCGTGCGGACAGTATATAGTGCAATACCAGTTAATGTGTTAAGTATATAGTGCAACACCAGGTAGTCTGTTAACAAATTTTCAATCCCCCTTTTTCGTGAATTTTCCCGATATTTTAATAGTTATTCTGCTATTCGGGGCGAAAACGAATACAAGAAATCAGAGATCATTAAAATCGGACCAGCCGTTCTTGAGTTCTAAATGGTGTAACTAACCCGACTTTGTTTTATGTATATAGATATACAAAAATTTTTTAGTTGTGTTTACATGCGAGGAACAATAAGAGAAATATACTTGAGTTAAAGCACAATCAATGATGTTTAGCCCAGCCTTGTTAAAATAGATACATTTCGCTTTCAGTGAAAAGTGTAAAAGAATGGCCACTCCGCCTCCTTGAAATCCGCCCACACGATCCCTGCGATGAATGATGTAGGACATAATATTAAAACAATCATTCGATATTGAATCACTTAACCAGGTTTCGGTTAAACAAATTATCTTAGAATTCAACTCAACTAGATTCTGCTGGAGGCTCGGTAGCTTCATTCGTAAGCCCCGAACATTTTGATAAAAGACCTTCAGATGTGTTTTGTAGGGAAGCATCCTCGGTATCAACTGTGGAGGAGTTCTCGTTCAGATAATGATAACTTTGATTAGGATTACAGTGGCTAGAAGAAATTGTGTGTCAATTGTCGCTGATTTCGCGTCATCATGACTGATGACACCGCCAGATGGCATGACTATCTAATGCGCCGACAATTACTCCATAATGCATGGCATTCAATGTAAGTTTAACAGCATTAACACTTTAAAAATACTTGTTTAATATAATAAAATAATATTGAAAACTTGAAATAATATGCAGATAAACCTAATTAAACAAATTTCAAAGCGGTATTGGTTTTATTTATTATTTAATAGAATTACAAAAAGTATTAATTAATTGTTACGAAAAGTTAAGCGCAGAAGATAATTATATGGAAAAGGTTTTTAACTTGAAAAGTTCTTTTTATATTTTACAATTTTTCATATTTATAATTATGTTTTCCGTGATTTTATAAATTATGTTTTTTTACAGTAATATTGTTAATCCCTCATTTTTTTCCAAACACTTTTTTACGATCTAATGACAAAACCTATTTAATCATTTATAGTTTTTTTTATTATAATAATTTTATATGTGGTAAATAAATAAAAACAAATACACAATATTTTATTGTGTACGTGTGAGCTTTAAGAGTTTACTTTTCTCACGTACTGCACTTTTTTTTTGTTTAGTGTTTTTAATAGAAAGTGCAAGCGCGTAAGAACGTAGAACTTGATAATGCTATTTGTTACTGCAGTGTTATGGAGTTTGCATCCAACAGGATTTATATGTTTCATCGACAAACATTTTGCAATATCATTTAGCATAAATGAATGCAATTCTGTTTCACAGGAGAGTGTAATGTAAATGTACGAGGCTCGGTGGCTCAGCAGGTTGCGTGATCGCCTCTGATGCCCGAGTACGCGGGTTCGATCCCGGCCGAGGACGACGAGGATTTTTCAGTGGTAAATCCTGAGATCACGCACTTCCTTCGGAAGGGAAGTAAAGCCGTTGTTCCCGTGTAGTCGTTTGCCGGCTGCACGTTAAAGAACCCTTGCGAGGCAAAATTTGCGGCCCCTATAACGCCGTCCTGAAATGACCATAGCAGTTGAAGAGGACGTTAATACCAAACCAAACCAAATGTACGAGGGGAGTTCAATAAGCAATGCAACACATTTTTTTTCTCGGCCAAGTTTGGTTGAAAAAACTGGACATTTCTTGTGAAACATTTCCAAACATTTCCGCTTCGTCTCGTACAGTTTCATTGACGTCCGATATGTGACAGCGCTATAGTCAGCTGTTAAAGTGGCGTCTACAATGGAGGTGCGTTCCAAACAACGGGCAGTGATTGAGTTTTTTTTGGCGGAAAACCAGGGCATCTCAGATATTCATAGGCGCTTGCAGAATGTCTACCGTTATCTGAAGGTGGACAAAAGCACGGTTATTCGTTGGGCAAAGCGTGTGTCATCATCGCCGCAAGGTCAAGCAAAACTGTCTGGTCTCCCGCGTGCTGGCCGGCCGTCCACAGCTCTGAATCCTGCAATATCGGAACATGCGAACACTCTCATTCGAGCAGATCGACGGATTTTCATCTGTTTGGCCCAATGAAGAACGCAATCCGTGGGACGCACTACGCGGATGATGAAGCAATTATTGATGCAGCACGACGTTGGCTCCGACATCAACCAGTGGAATGGTTCCGTGCCAGTGTACAGGCCCTCACTTCAAGGTGGCGTAAAGCCGTAGCATTGAATGGAGATTACGTTGAAAAATAGTGTTGTGTAGCTAAAGAAGGAAAATAAGTGATGTAATAATAGTTAAGAAGAGAATAGTAAAAAGGACATCACAAAGGGAATAAACAATACGAGGCCTTTCGGTCATTTAATTTTCAAAGACCTTCCTCAAGTATAAAAAAATCTTTTTGAAAGTTATAACTGAAAATCTTCTCTCAGTAAAAGATAAGAATATAAGTTTAAATACATTGTTGAGAGGTATTATTTCATCAGTTGATTGTTTACATCATTAGTTGATCATTTCAAATTGTTACAATCAGAATTGTTTTGTAGCTATAAGATTGGGGAATAACATGGTGTATTTGAATGCTGAATAAAACAATCCCCTTTTTCAGAAAAAAATGTGTTGCAATAATGAACTCCCCTCGTATCTTCCACTTTCAAAATCAAACCAAATAATTTGGCATTTATTAGTAATTTATTAGTAATCTCGAATTATTAGTAATAATCGTCCTAGGTTATATTATATTTTAAATTTCAAGTTAGAGACACATAACGAATCCGTAAAACAAATGTAAACCAACGGAGAAATGAGAAATATGGCTATTCGATTAAATAATAAAAAAAAAAACGAATACTGCTTTGAAATTCATTTAATTGGTTTATCTGCATGTTATTTCAAGTTTACAATCTTATTTTATTTTATTAAACAAATATTTTAAAAGTATGAATGCTGTTAAACCTACATTGAATCCATGCATTATAGAGTAATTGTCTTCGCATTAGATAGTCATGCCATCTGGCGGTGTCATCAGTCATCATTACATTTCTCAGGCTGCATTTAGTACTTAATTGACACACTATTACTTCTAGCCACTGTAACTAGGATACGATCTTCCCAGAAATTTTTTTTATTAAAGTTCCTGGTGGCCAAATATCCGGAGTAAAAACTTCAGTTATATAATTCTTGTCTGCTGATATATAAAAGGATGAGTAAACCTTGACTTTTGTCTTTAACTTAATAATTTCGAACTTACCAGAATTGGAAAAGTGCAAGTAAATATCCGACTCTAGATTGTAGGCAGACAAGCGAGAAATAAAGATTGCGTCTTTTCTCGCCATTTGTTTATTGTTTTTCCTTGGTTCCGCAACTTTCAGCGCAGTGGACCGATCTTTACCGATTAAAACCCCCGGTTTAGATTTTATCCCCGTTACAATCCTGGTTTTGACAAATTTAGAATTCAAAAGATGATAAGATTGACTGGAACCCTCACCCTTTATAATACCATCGCCCGAAATATTCGGTATGTGGTATGTTACAATTCCTAAATCTTATCTATATATATAAAGAAGGATGTTTGTGGGTTTGTCTGTATGTTTTTTATACAAATCTACAGTTTTATTCCGATCTTGATAAAATTTCGCATACATGACCTTCAAAGCATGAGGAAGGTCACTGTCTACCACAGATTTCGGAAAAATAATAAATATCGATAATAAATATCGATATTCATGGTTATAGCAAGGCATGTTAATGAGAAATATCTCATGACCAACAATGCAAGGCAAAGTTTGTACAACAATAGGTATCAACAATGGTATCAGCACGCAATTCACAAACACACTGCATGAACCAACAATATATATCTCATGACCAACAATGCAAGGCAAAGTTTGTGCAACAATAGGCCCATTGTGTTCGCATCAACAATGGTATCAACGCGCAATTCACCAATAACAATAAGCACGGAATGATGATGTAATGCTAAAGCAATCTTTCCAAAAATTATAACAATGAACATAAAATGATGATGTAATATGGATAAGTTTCAATTTGTAACAATGCATAAAATTCCTGTTATTCAGGCTTTTCTTAGAAAAGAGAGTTCTTAGTACTTAACAATTTCTTGAAAATCTTTAAAAATGATGAGTAACTGGAGATAATGGAGAGTTAGCAGATTTTTGAGAAAAAGTGGAAAGACGACAGAGGAAGCACTCCTTTAGCTCCGTGATGTATTGAGCAAATGGGAAGCAAGTAAATAGAAGAATCGGCGACCGCTAGACTGCACAAAGTGATGAATGGCCAAGTTTTGCTTCAACACATCGAGAGAAGAGTGGAAATTGCAACAACACTAAGTATACATCTGAGGTAAGATTACGTGAGTAAGAAATTATTTAGACTAGCAGTGGCATCCTTGGAGAGGTCCAGCCATTGTGAGCCTTTAAAAAGATTTTTTTCGAATTTTCATTAAGAATTTTTACTGTATTAATTCTAAGCATTTTCATGTGTTTATTTTTAAGATATTGCAAAATTTAATTTAATTTTTTGAGATTGTTCGCCGGGTACCTTTGCTAGTAAATAATAAAAAAGACAAGTGTGGATAATTGTAATGGTAAACTTAGAACTAATAAAAAACTCTTTCAACACAACGATATATCAGTATCAGGTTGTATATTTTCAATCTATTATCGTTGTGGTGAAAGAGTTTTTTATTAGTTCTAAGTTTACCGTTACAATTCCTGTTAACAGTATTCGCATAAAAGCTGATCTCCTTACGTTAGTGGGGGAGAGTTAGCGGGCTTAAAAGCCTCTTTACTGTAAGTGGAAAGAATTCCTAAAGAAAACATATTTTGCTTACTCTTTTATTCTCTTCTGATAATTCTTTTAAAATTTTTTCGGCCGTTTTTAACAATTCTTGAAAAGTTGTAGCTAAATTTGCTAAACCAGTTGTTAACAGATTCAAGTTGCGCAGAAAAGCTTTATTTATAAAATTAAGATCCGAGTCAGCGCCTGACGAGCAACTGGATGTAAAAACTGGATTTTAATCTGTCTTAAATTGAGAAATTACATCGTCCTCGCTTCCAGGACTATCCTCCGATATCGATTCATCATTCAGATTATTAACATTTTGATTTATACTCAAATTTTCAACTCCTTGTTGTAAACCTTTATCGTTAAACGAAGTCGAAGCTACACAAGCATTGCATCGCCAGGTTGAATGCTTTGCCTGGCACTGCGACTTCTCCACTCCCGAGCATTTTATATGAGCAATTCCTAGGGACCATTGCATTTCAGTTTGATATGGCTACCTCTGACAGTATCGTTGCAAGACAAACAATAAAAATTAATAATTCAAGGTGAGAGCAAGTAATGGACGTCCACCTCTCTGCGACTCCTAGCGGATTATAATAATAATAATACTGTGACAACAACAGGGGAGGGGAAACCACCAGATAAACCGGAAGTCCAAACCCGATGTTGTCCCCCAACAGGCGAGAAGCCCAAAACGGGGTTACTGAATATACAATAAAAAAATAATAATATAATTATATATTATAAAAAAATAATAATATATAAATTATTATATATAATAAAAAAATAATATA
>JAHWFO010076627.1:0-38273 GCA_023313115.1 Rhysida immarginata | reverse complement strand
AAATAATAATAATAATAATAATAATAATAATAATAATAATAATAATAATAATAATAATGTAACAACAAGGTGGGAAAAGAAACCATCAGATAAACTGAAGGCCAAATCCCATGTTGTCCCCCAACAGGCACTAGCCCAAAACGGGTGAAAAGGAAAATAAACGGGTGAAAAGGAAACAAAAAGAGAAGAGCTCAGCTCTATTTATTCATAAAAAGGAAAATTAAAATCAAAAAAGATGTTTACACCTATCATTAAACATGTCTGAATCAGCACTACTTATATACTGGGTATAACAATTTATTAGTTTGCAAGCAGGATCGTGCTTTGCAATCTGAGTATACCATCTTTCGGTTGTAAAAATAGTTTTATTATTTCTATTTGAACTGGATACCCAGATAAAGATCCTTTCAAGAATTCTAGGTGCAAACACCTGGCCATGCAGAATCTTTTTAAACATATTCATTATAGCATGTTTCCAAAATCAGTGATATTATTAAAACAATTTTCCAAACTTACTTTGGAAAACCGACTGCAATTAAAATTAAGTAGAAGAAACTTATAAAATCTAAAAATTTTGGAGTGTAAAAACAAAAAGTCTTGGGAAGCTCCGTAGAACCAAATAAGAGCGCAGTAGGTTATTTTTGGAACAATGATGGACTTATATAACTTAATAAAAGTATCTAATTCTTTAAAGAATTTACTGCATCTCTTAATTAATCCTATCCTTGCACAGGTCTGTGAGATTAATTCTCCTAAACACAACTTAAAAGACAGAATATATTGAAAGGTGATCCCAAGATCATTCGCACAATATTTTCTCTGTGAGGTTCCTGGGGATAATTATGGAAATAAGTGGTCGAATGAATAATTAATTATTTATAAAGGACTGCGCCAGTGGATTATACTTTCCACAAAGTGTTTATGATAATTTTAAAGTTTATCCTATTCACACAAACTAGATTCTTCCCGCTTAGACAGGCCCGGCCAAGTGAGGAGAAATCAAAGTACTCGAGGCAGCTCTTTAACATATAAAATAGAATATTTATTCAGGAACATTCAACTAGTGTATAAAACAGAAATTGAGGTAATGAGAAATAAAATTTAATCAATGATGTGTAAAACAATGTATCAATTAGATATCAATTTAAAGAATAAAATCTTTAGAATTATTCAATTTGTAAAAGGAAAGACTTTGTATTGAATTGTATTAAACAGATAATTTGTACCTCAGAAACAAGTGATAGAGTATCAGAATTGACTTATGATAATTGTAATAAATGTAATTATAATTCTTTAAGACATGAACAGATTTTGGGAATTCAAACAATCAAATTTATAGATTTAAAAATATACTCAAGCGACTTGTAAGTCTTAACTGTTTAATAATGATAATTAAAATATAGAAATATAAACTCACTGTTCTGTGGAACGTTTATATCAAAAATGGTTTAACAGTAAGGAAAAAATTTCTTCTGACTGAACTTAAATAATCAAATTTCTGGCAACATTATAATTAATGGCAAGACTTTATGTAAGGTAACAAAATGATCAGACTGATGTAATTAAAGCTTAAAGCGGTAATAGAATTAAATCTTGTAAGAACTGAATTGTAACTTGACTTCAAAATGTCTTTCCCACTAGAATGTTAGGAATAAGAATGTTCTGTTCCCATTTTAAGTGAATAGAAATTGTAATAAAGAAAAATATGAATAGTATGAATAGAATGGCCATTGAGACATTAAATTGGAAATGAACTTTTACCGTGTCTTCTCGAATCTCTCTGCTCTTGAATGGTACTCGCTCTCTGGCTCCCTCGAAACGTCTAGAGGGGGGACTCCTCTTCAGAAGTGGCTGGTGGGCTTCTCTGCTAGGCTCCTTCTTCCATGATGAAATTATATACCGTTCGGGGCTGGTTTTTCTCTCTCAAACCAATATTAACTATCTTAACTATGAAACTGATGGAGCTGGTTCTCAGCTAGGTGGAGTATACTTAAAAAACCTCGGCATCGAGCTAACTCTAAGAATTACGTGGTGTGAACAGCAATTGAGAAGACTAAACTTAAACAGGAGTTAAAAATATTAATTTAAAATTTCCCATCTGAATTCATTTGAATTTCAGATAGAGGCCGAATTGGAATATAATAAAAATGTGAGTAGGTGAATCGCACATCCGGTTCTCTTAAAAATCAAACATTCTACTGACGATTCTTTTCTCTGGAACTACTGATAAAACAGATCCAGTTTCCTTAACCAATCAAACGTTCGAATACACGCTAGACAACCACCAGAAGGTGATTCTTCTACCAATCAAGAACTTGGTAACATTTCTCAATTTGTTTGAAATTTATCTCTCACGTGACAATTAGTCACATCTGGCCATCTTCATCGTTCAAGGCTCACTCTTTGTTTGTTCTTAAAAACATTTTTACCCTCCTGCATCCCGTCTCAAATTCGATCCTAACAACTTTTCCAACTCTGCCAATACTCTTGGGTCCTTGAACAAAGTCAAACCAACCCTATTCTATAAGGTGTAAATTGAATCCTTGACAATCCCCTTGCTGTTGACAGCAATTCTGGCACCGTTTAAGGGCTTCTTAAAATCGAGCAGAGAAAAAACATTTAAAATATTATTTATTATTTAATTCTTTACTATCTCTGAATCCGTTCTAAATCTTTCAAAAATGCTAAACTTACGATCCCATAAACAATCCTAACGTGAATAAATAATTAAATTTGCATAATTAACGTTAATAAATTCTAAATTCTAAAACTGGTTAGGATTCTAATTACTCATTCTCGAAATTCTACATCTCTCTAGCGGAACATTACCCAAACCGTAGCTGCCAACCAAATTTAGAGTTTTTCTTGAGAACAAGACAAAGAATGATTTTTTAGGATTTAAGTCTAACCCATTTTGAAGTGACCACTGAAAAATCTAATCTAGCGCATGTTGCAGCAGTTTTGCATCGGACCATCAGTCAACAGTAGAAAATATCTTTATGTCGTATGCATACATTAGAACAGAGATTTTCGATGGGGGGCTAGGAGATTCAAATGGAATTAGATCTTAGGGGATTCAAATAAATTAAAAAGGACCGGACCCAAGGGAGAACCTTGAGGAACACCACTCCGAATATACCCGACTCTAGACTTGCTGACAATATTATCTATAAAAAATGATCTTCTTAGCAAAAGCGAGACACACCAATTAGGTATATTGGCAGATCATCCCATGACATTTATTTTTTGTAAAAGAGGCAGAATATTAACTCTGTCAAAAGCCTAAGTAAAATCTAAGTAAATCACATCAGTTTGCTTTCTTCTATCAAAATTGTGTACAAGCTCTTGCATAAGGTTAGATAAGCTAGTTTGCGTCGATCTACCCTTCGAAAACCATGTTGCTTTTGGGGAAGATGGGGATCGATAAAGAAGTTCCGCAACACAAGATTCTAGAATTTTAGCTGGAAAGCTGATCAACGTGATTAGTCTATAATCAGCAGGACTAGAAGGAGATCTCCCTTTCGGAATAGGTTTAATTCTCACATGTTTCCAGGCAGTTTTTAATAGACTTATTAAAAAGAATACAGAACGGGACTTTTAAAGCCTCAAAACATCCCTTGTAGACATAATCAGGTATATTATAGTTGTCTACTGCTTTGGAAGCTGTTATCTTTCTTGCATAAGAACAGGCAATAGCTTCAGTAATACTTGGAAGATTAAATTTTGTATCTATATTGCTCCAGCACATGTGTACTCTATCAAAATCAAGGGAGAGGGAGCTCGAATTAGCCATATTAGTTTCGAAAGTTATGACGAGTTTCTCGAAATCATGCTTATCTAGTGGTTGAGGAGCATTTGAATTCTTTTTCAACAATTTTGTAGTTAAAACCCAGAACAATCTCGGATTGTTACGTAAGAGTCTCTTTGATGAAGTATAATACAAATCAAAAGAGTTTTTAACAGATTGTTTAAACGCCTTCCTGATCTTACTAAACTTTTCATAGTCTGATGAGTGCCCGGACTTCTTATATTGTAAATGCCAGTAATTTTTTTTCTCGTAATAAATTAATCGTGTCCGTTGAAAACCAAATAGGATAACGATACCTCCTAGAGGATCCTCTTCTAGACTGTGCATAATTAAGCCCTTTGGATTTTGGCACGAACTGAGCAATACCCATGGCAATGGTCTTAACTATAAAGTCCAGCATATCATCGACCGAGACAAGCTTCCGAATGGGATCCCAGTCAAAGTTTAGGAGAAACAAATATAACGAATAAAAGTCTCCCTGAGCAAAATTATATTCATTATAGCCAGCTATTATTTCATCGCCCGCAAATTGATCCAATTTTATCCGAATTGCTGGGTGATAAGGATCTTCAGTGACTAGTTGAAACTACTCTTAACCACTTCAAGACGACAGTTTGCATATACTTTATCTAATGATTCACCTTTAAAGTTTGGCATAGTATTAAAACTACGCATGTCCAATTCTTTCAACCAGAACGATGTTCTTTCTTGACGGAATTTAGCATAGCAAGAGGAGTTTGTATAATGATTGGAGTCATCAAAATTTCGAATCACCATTGGTCTGAAGAAAGTCGGAAAGATCATCAAGAAATTGCTGGAATTGACAAGTCGGGAGACACGGAGGGGCATAAATGGCCCAAACCTGCAAGTCACCCCGACAAGACATCCCATCAAATGCACTTGATCTAAAAACGGTAGCGCCCACAACACAATCGCAGGTATGGTGGAATTAAAGGGCAGCCAAGCTGGAATGGCCAATAATACCCCTCTTCCACGAGATTTTATCGTTCTATCACTGGAAAAACACGGTGTAGTCCTCTCCAAATAGCATGTAATCCGAAACTGACTCATCCAGCCATGTTTCCGTGAGGGAAAAATATAATCTGTGTTAGTCGCTATGCTCTGAATAATTTCTTCAATCTTGGTTCGCAAACCTCGTACATTTTGATAGACAATACAAATATCCATCATTCGCTAACTATAATTGCCTCTTCCGTTGCAACTATTTGATCCTCATGCAGTCTTCCATAAAAATCAGTCACTAAAATGCCAACGGGCCAATTCGCTGGCAAAAACATTCTATCGTAGTCGTCCTGGGAAACCTTTAAGAAGAACGAAGAGTACGATTTATATTTTGATTATAGTTTGCATATTTTTATCAATCTATTTTCTCCAAGAAACGAATTCACATACTGCTCCATAACATCCTTACTTACTCCTGGATCTAGTCTAGACACAAATATATTTCTAAACCGCCCCTTTGGTGCACCATTCCTTGCTTTTTATCCGATGGCAATATTATTCGAGTCGCTTACTATAACTCTTTTTATTTGCTTCTTAGAGATCTCATTAACTTTGTAAGAATTTGAAATCTGACCAGTCGCCTTAACCGAGGAAATTTCATACCTCGCTCCCGGTAGCAACTTATTATTATCTAAATGTTGACTGACTAAATTAGAATAAGACTTAACACTCCGACTATCATTTATCATACTAATATCTGTTAATTTTAACGTCAACAGATCAACTAATTTATCAATTTTCTCGTGTAACAGTCTGTTATCTTCCCTGAGTTTTTCGTTTGCTTTTAACAGCTGATTCACCGGGCCAATCCTTCACTACTGAAGTCAAAGATGGCGGCACTGAGCAGAGAGACTGAGTGCTTAACTTATCACGATTATTAAGGTTAGGAGAATGATAAGAACGAGAATCATTACCGGCATCATCCAAATATGGAGCATCTGATGTTTTAGTACAGTTCAGAATGGAGCTAGAAGAGCACATTTTACAAACCCACGATTCTTTGAAGGCCATAATATCATCCGGATGAATATTAACGCAGTTTGCCAGATGAACACTTTTGCAGCCAGGATTTGAGCAATAAATTTTAGGATTCTTCCCTCTAATATTCTTATTACATACTGGACATGTCCCCGACAGCCCCTGTTTGCCTTTTTTGCCATTTTTCTTCGACATATGAAGGGAATCAGGAGAGCTAAAAACAAGCGGTCCAGCACCTGCGACACCTTGCGATAATAATAAAACTTCCTATATAAACATTAAAAAAAAAGAAAAGAAAACCAGTGTAACGTGTAAATGCAGAGGAATAGAAATAACGCAGTGGAAAATTAAGAGTTACACGTAAACAGGGTAAGGGATATAAATAATATTTAATTTGGCAAAATAATAAAGCATAAATAAACCTAGACCTAACAACAAGGTCGGGGAATATATAATCAATTACACAATAACGTAAGTAACATAAAAAGTACAGCTTAATTGAGCCACAAAGCAAAGAACTAAATTCAATTGGGTTTAAATGAGATACCCTAATCTTTACCTAAGATTGCTTAGATCACAAAACAACTATTAAATAAATTATGACAGGCAAAAACTACAACACCAAATCAGCCGGCCGCACCGGTCATTCAATAAAGTAACATTTTAGGCTAAGCAAAATCACTATAATTCAAAAATAAAGCTTTCTCTGCTTTAAGGATAAACAAGAATTTAATAATAACACAATTCTTATTTAACTAAGAAGACTTAACGTAAGCTCTTTTCCAAACCACTAATTAGCATAAATTAGCACATGACTACAATTCTCATCACTTAAGAAAGCATCACAAAGACATATTAAAGCACTCTAAAATATATAATCTAACAAATGAATGATAATTAGAGGATTACAGGTGAATCTCATATCACCTAAACAAATTCACACTTAGCGAAGTATGTGGCCTCTTAAGACCTTTAACCACAAAACAAAGTCCGTTAGCTTGTTAAAAGCATAATTTTTGGTTGACATAAGACACAGTAAGGATACACAATAAACAGTTAAAGCCAGAATAAATCCAGCCGGATAAAGCAAGTCAAGTTCGAGTAGTCTTATAAAATACTAAGCTCCAGTTCACGAAACATGAAATTGGATGAATGATTACACAGAAAAATCTGCACAAAATTTTATTAACAGTCGTGAGTCTATCTAGCGACGACACTGAGTCTTTAAATACAAAGCATAGTCTTTGATTAAATGAAAAACTACTAATAAATAAAATGAGGTTTACACTGAGCCTTACGACTGTAAAGACTTAACGGAACACACGTCACAAAATAACATTCACATAGATTAATGCCTTGGACGGTCAAGCACTGCAATTTTAAAAATAGAGAAGCATTACATAACGTTAGGAAGGAAAATAACAGGATATCCAATCCTTCCCCACTCAGTCACAAACACAATGGGCCTCTTTCTATTTAATTTAACTTCACATTAAATTGCCAGCGAAGAGTTCCGTAACGGCACTTTACTTATTGAGGAGAAACATAGGCGAATCCGTATTGCGCCGACAGGTATGCATTTAACCCTGCTGGGAAACGGCTTCTTACCGTCGACCGCTCGTCGAGCTCCCTGCCATGAAAGTCATTCAAGGCTGCCGATAAGGAACAGGAGTCGATGCTCGTTAAAGTAAATGTACTTACGAAGAGCGTTGCCGTCGTGCGGAGCGTTCTTCCGACCGTAAGTCTCGGGAAGTATTCCTGTCGTCTCGAGCTGGCTGGTACACCGGAATCGACGGAGATACCGCTCTTCAAAGTCGCCGCCTGCGGGGCTTCCCCGTCGAACACTTCTCGTCTTGGAGTGGAGAATTGTCTGCTCGGCGACTCGCTGCCTCCGCCCGGCTGAGGTTCCGTGCGTTGTCGTCTTTGCCTCTCGACGACGAAAATCTCTTTTCCCGTAGACTTCTGGATAGGTGCTTTACGACTATTCGGTTCGGTAGTCCGGGTCACTCTTCTTCTTTGCCTCCGAACCTCCCGCCAAGAAGACTTCGCTCCTCCGTCACCACATCTCCCAGCGGCATGATTGGTTCGGGCGTGTTGATGGATGTGACGACACTGTCTGCCCCGCTCCTCCCCCGCCTTCGAACGGGTGAATACTCTTGAGCGGTGACTCAAACGGGTGAATACTCTTGAATCCGCCGGGGTCGGATTTCCGTGACAACCAGCAATCGGCGACATTTCTCGTTCATTTTACAGATATTTTCTGAATGCAATATGTGAAAACCTGTTTCTTATGTTAAATGAATAAAGTACATGTATATTTTGAAAATAATTACAATTTTTTATTGTCCTAAATAATAAATGTCAAGTAATATTATAATGACTCATTATATTAATCTGCTCCTATGTACAGGGTGGTTATAATTAAAGAGACACCCTTCTAACGGCCGTTCTAGTAATCAGATTTTGGCGAAACTTGAGGTATATGTTATACAGATCATGGGGAAGAGAATTTTGCTGGCCATGTAAGAAACCAACTGAGAATGCTTATTCAATCAGAGACGTTATGCAAATGAGATGTAAAATTTGAAAAGCTTTGAAATGACAGTGACATTAAATGTACAGTCAGTCTTCATGATGGCTTTAGCTAAAAAGGATCGAGCTTTCTTGGTGAAGTTGTTTTAACAGAACTACAATAATACTTCTGCTGCACTAAGAGAATATCGACGTTTGAACAACTTGCGAAATGGGCCTATGTCCATTAATGATATAAAAAAGTTTAAGAAATTTGAAGAAACTGGTGAATTGAGTGTGCTGCCAAGGAGAGGACGGAAACGAATTGCAAATGAGACTGTTGAAGACGTTGCTGCTGCTGTAGTGGAAAGTGCTTCAAGTTCCCAATATTCTTCAGCATGTGCTCGAGCCGTACCACGTGATTTGTCCATTCCGTGGTTTACGGTACAAAACGTTTTTGCGTTCCATTTTAAAGTGGTATCCATACAAGACCTAGGTGGTTCAAAAGTTGCTTCATGAAGATCCAGAAAAACGCACTTATTTTGCTTGCCAGTTTCTGGCTAGAATAGCCGTCGATAATGCATGGCCATGGAACATGTTGTGGTCAGATGAAGCGCATTTCACGTTATACGGAGCAGTGAATGCTCAAAACTGTCGCATCTGGGGTACTGAAAAGCCGATGGCTGTGCATGAAAAGCTTTTGCACTAAGATTATGTGACTGTATGGTGCAGGTTCACTTCACATTTCATTCTTAGTGTAAACATCTTGTTGGGAACACTTAGTGTAAACATCTACATTCAAATAGTTCTCGAGCAGCTACTTTAAACCATTAGCAAGTTGTTTCAAGTTTTATTGCTTATTTTTATAAACTGGCATACCCACTACGTAAAAACAGCTAACAATTGGACCCTAGAGTCTAGAAATTAAAAAAAAAGTTGAAATTAGAGCACAAAATAATACTTTTTTCTTTTAATTTAAAAGTCACATATCTTGAAAGCGGTTTACTTTTGGATAGTAGATTACAGGGTCAAATCTATCGGCAGCGCCTTAAATAATAACGTCCTCAAATATCTAGGTCGACTTTCCCTGTAACCATGTATAAAGATTACTTTAAAATATATATTTTGTAAACAGTTTCCCGTTTATCTGCTTACTAGATGTTACCCGCAGGTTCGCACTACCCATGACTTAGCCTTTCTTAGCTCTATATTTCTAGGAAATACTTAAAATGGGAGTTTGAAACTGAAGGCTTCAGGATTGGTTTATACCTTTTTCTCATGTACTAAGAACCTCTTTGTAAACAATATTATTTGTCTTTTCTTCTGGCTGAAGGATGACCAAACTGTCAGGTGAGTTGACTCTGGAACAGGCTACGTACAACTGGCCATGGGAGAAACAGTCACTTCCGAGGTCTATGCCAGCCAGAATTCCTCTTTGACTTCTACAATTACGACAGCTTTTCAAAGTGATTATCATAAAACGTTTAGCTACTAAACTATCGTGTTCTTTAGGCATTATTTATAGAGTCAATCATCCTGCACGTAATATTTTACTAAATTTATATTTTACCTTAATTCATGCAAATTTATGCTTTGGAATATGTTTATGGGGATCGACCACACAGAAAAATAAAAATCTTATAATTAAACTTCAAAAACGTTTTTTACGAATGTTGTTAAATAGACCCGCTTTCTCTTCCGTTAGTTCAGAATTTAAAAATTTCAACTTATTAAAATTTGATGATCTTTATTTTATTCAACTAGCTCAATTTATATATAAAGTCACGCATAATATATATAATATTAGAAATCCCCCTATGATAACCAGTCCATACCAGCACTATCTGGCAAGAGAGAAAAAATAATAATCCCATTTTATAGAGTAAATTACTTAAGGAGATCAATTTCGATTTCCGGCGCTATCTGTTGGTCAAAATTAACTGTGGATCTTCGGGAGGCACCTTCTCTTCAATTTTTTAAACGTCGTCTCCTTAGAAACATTCGCTCGGGCCTAATTACTTCTAATTTAACTTCTATTTACTCCTAATTAAAACCGATTTGCACAGTCCTCTGTTTATTTTACTGTTTTTATTATTGTAATTACTACTAATATTATTATTGGTTATATTGTAATGTTTTTAGTTGTAAAAAATTATCATTACTATTATTATTGTTGTTGCTATTGTTGTTGTTGATATTGTCGTTGCCGTTTAATGCCATAAATTTATATAATTGTGGATTATTTTAAAATTGTTTTAAGGATGCCCCTTGACTGGCCCACTAGCCTTTTGGGAGCCCTTTTATTCTTTTAATACAAATATTACTGAATTTCTTATATGATTTTCCTTTATATTGTTGTTGTAAATCATTTATTTTTTCTGCTAATCTGTTCATGTGCCCGCAGGAACCTAACTCGTCGGTCTTCGGACCATAATGAGCCCTGTTGGGTACTGTTGTATTGTATTGTATAATTATTTTTCGAAATAAATAAATATATAAATAAATAAATAAATAAATAAATAAATAAATAAGCGTTGAGATATTTTTAATACGGCGAGCAGTTACTGCTATCCATTTCCTAGCACTCTTATAGTAATCTCCTATGTCTAAGTGGAAATTGTGGCAATGTCTTCTATCGGGATCGTCTTCATTCAATACATGAAATAATACAGGGGTGTAAGCTTTCAATTTTGCTGTTACTGAAAAATTTGTAGATGATACCTTGCACGGTCTATAGATATTCATGGTCATCGAGCTTCGGCCATTTTCCATTCTTTCGAGAAGCTAAGGAAAACAGATCGCGCCAGGTGCCACATAGATCGCACTATTCCGACCGCAACCAGCGATAGAGATTTTCATTGAATCTGAATACGAAAGTAAAGTTTCTTTCTGCCGATAGTGTGGCGCTGCAGGCGCAATTGGGAGGATTGTTCATGCAGCGCCACTTTTCAATAGAGTTCCCGCCCTACCGGGAGCTAGAAACTTTAGCTTCATTTTAACAATGGAGCTCGGTGACCATGAATATCTATAGACCGTGATACCTAGTAAAGTTCATACAGATTTTTTTGGCGGACTCTGTAGAAAATAAAAGATACATTGTATTCCCGCGCGAAACACTTGCATCATTGTTAATGCTGCTTCACCGGACAATCGCAAGTCTTCATTAAACAAAGCAAATAACGAGGTCACAATTTTAAACAATGAAGAAAATCCGATTTAGATAAAACATAAAAGATATACTGTATTCTCGTGCGAAAGACTTGCAGACATTGTTGAGCATGGATGAAAAAAAAACAGGATGGAAAACTCCCTATCTTTACGCGGTCAACTTCGATTTTTTTGGCGCCATGTGGTGTCTTGCACGTTTTCTAGCAGTCGCTCCCAAAGAGATTGTGTAGGAATTAAGTTTTTAAGAAGAATTTTTTTAGTATTTGATTAACAAGAACTTTTTAATCCATTTTATCTTAAAAGTAACTTTAAATACGTCAAATAAGAAAACAAGTTTCATAATAAAATCAAAATTATTTTTATCACAGAACTTAAAAAAAAAAAGTTGTCATTCTTGCCCTATTGCTAAGCAACAACAACAAAATTTACTTTTGTAAAATTTGGAGATCACTGTTTTCAAAAATGCTAGGATGTAGATGCTTAAGATGAATCAAGATTACTCTGTTATTGCAGTGTTTGCAAAGCACGTCTGATTACTTCATTAACATAATAAAATGAGTTGATTGATAACTGGGATTTGATTGAAAGATTAAAAAAAAACAAGGCATGCAAATTTGTTTGATATTATCACAAATTTATTGATCACTATATACAGCATTCACCAAATGATGCCTTAGCTTTATGTTTACCTTTTTTCACTATTCATAAATTGTGAACTTTAAAAATGCTTGGCACATATTACGTAGCCTTTACTGTTTAATTCCTCTTCACGACCTCGTAAATCCTCTCTTCGAGAATTTTGAATCCATTTAGAACATCTAATTTAATTATAAAGTAGGCATTGCCATACGATCAACGTTTATGAGTTGTCAAATGAGCAGAATTATTATTATTTTTTTTTTCAATTCTTGAAACGAAACTAAAAACTTATGCCTGCCTAATAAGTACAGTATTCACCTTTGTACATCTTTAGGGAATCGAAAAAACGATAGGTTTGGATTATTTTTCCGGGAATTTGAGCAATTAAATGCCGAGCAGTATTGCGTACCAGACGACGGCATTATATACATCTAGTTTCAACATGCACGCCGTCCGAGGGCGCCACTGAAATTTTCCTGACATATGACGCATAGGAGTTTTACATCCTGTTTTTTTTCATCCATGTGTTGAGTCATCGTTCCGAAAGACTTCACGGAACAATCGCAAAAATCTTCATTAACAAACCAAACGTCACAATTTTTTAAGGCTGTCAAAAATCCCATTCAGCTCCAGGTAAGTTGAATTTATAAAAAACTACAATGGAAAGAAAGAAAGAAAAAATATAACCCTTTCTTAGCGAGACATAAAAACCAAGAGAAATATACTTGCCAAATTTCAAGTTTGTAAGCTTCATGGTCCTGGAGATTTCATGATGAGTGAGTCACTCATTGAGTGGTATTTGGGTTTTATTTATACAGAGTGTTTTTGAATTGAGTACAGATATTTTGGGAGATGATAGAAGAGGTCCTTAGAAGTATTTTTTGTCATTTGAACATGAGGTTCCCGCAGCTCCGTTTACTTACAATACTGCATTGGACAATCAAATGACACCGGGACGCAGTGTGCGTTGGTAGGCCTAGATTATTTTATTTTTAACAATTAACACAAGCAATCTACTGTATGACTTTTACAGTAATTGTTCGAAATGACCGTCATTTGCTTCATAGCACAATTCGGAACGCCTTATGATGGATTGATGTACACGTGGAAACAACTGATTTGCACGGTCGCTGATGTTACCTGCTGCCGCGACAACACGAGCCGCCAATTCTTCTTCGATATGTACGGGTTCGGAGTACACCATTGATTTTATGCTTCCCCATAAAAAAAAACCCATCGGTGTGAGATCTGGCGATCTCGGTGGTCAAGCAACTGGTCCGCCACGACCAATCCAACGACCAGGATATGTCTCATTTAGGTAATCTCTAACTGCTCATGTGTAATGCGAAGGTGCGCCGTCCTGTTGAAACCACATTAAATGTCTGGTCATTAGTGGAACTTCTTGAAGTAGGGGTTGGATACCATGGAATCTCCTTGACGAAGTTTGTCCTAAGACTTTTCAACAAACAAGCACGTGCACCTTGAGACTTCTTTGCAAACAATTACTTTAAAAGTTATAACAGTAGATTGCTTGTGTTAATTTTAAAAATAAAATAATTTAGGCCTACACAACGCACACTGCGTCCTGGTGTCATTTGATTGTTCAATGCAGTATTGTAAGTAAACGGAGCTGCGGGGACCCCATGTTCATATGACAAAAAATACTTCTAAGGACCTCTTCTATCATCTCCCAAAAAATCTGTACTCAATTCAAAAACACCCTGTATAGACTAGCTCAGATACCCGTCTTCGCCGAGCTTTTCAAGGCAAAACAAAGACGGGGGTATCAGTAACTATCTACTATAGGTATATACCAATATTGTTTAAAGTTTGATCCTGGGACTTGATAATTGTCATTGCCAGGAGTGAACAGGAAAATGTCGACTTTTGAACTCTACAAAAAGATCAGTCGCCTGTAATGGTATTCTTGGTGTTAAAACGAATTCCTTGCATATTCGAATTGAGTATTGCAGCTTGTATTTAACCTGATTATTCTGTTGTGTTGTTTAATACCCAAAACGTTCAACTTAATGACCGACCACCCTACAATTTACTGACAACTTCGGACGTTGTGTTTTTTTTTTACCTGGCAGGGAGTCGGTGCATATGTTAATATTATTTTGCGCCAGCACACGGAAAGTAGAGATCGTCGGATTTTAGAAAATCATCCATTGTATGATCCCCTGCACTATGTACTTATATTTCTGTACGGCACGCAAGGGTGGCATATTTCTGTGCAGTCGAAGAACAGTGCTCATACCAAACGTGTTACATAGATCAGTTTTATGCTTACGATCTTCAATTAAGCACAGCGAACACGGACATATATAATATAAATCGTACCTTCCCGTCTTCGTCGTGCTTGTCAAGGCAAAACAAAGACGGGGAACAAAGTTGTTCTGTTTAAACAGTGTATTCTGAAGGAATCGAACCCACAATATCAAGGTTATCGAACACGCCAAGTAACCAACGCGTTAAAGTATCATTGGAAAAATATAAGTATTTTTTTTATTATAAAGGTGTTGTGCCCGGCGCAACCGAGCAGAGGCAATAAGCAACATTTAATGTGCCGTTCGCCCGACTGAAGTGCTGCAATTTCACTTGTTGCCGTTGCCAGGGCAATTTTGCCTTCCAATCTAACAGTCGCCAGCACTTTTTCCAGCAAAAATGAATTACCGGTTTCGCCAGAACTGTGCAACAACAGAGTCTCCCTTTCTGGCGTCTCATTGCATACCGCATTTCAGATGCGATTGTACACAATCAGCTGTTATTCATTTAAGAGCGATATTTGATCCACCAACTCTTGGAATCTTGCCCGAAGGTAGGCAATCTACCAGTAGATTTGAATCCTGGAATGTTTCAACTTCATGATCAGCTAACTGCTGCAATTGATTCATCCCTAGATAATCCTTGAGTGGGCCTTCATTATGGTTTTAATTGATTCTTCTGGCAAAAAATTAATTTTCAATTTAAAAACTTTACGCAGATAAGGTCTGCTTCTAGTCTAGACAGTCGTCAATCAAATTTTCCTCCACCAAGAGGAGGCAATTTTCTTTCATACTTTGGATGACCCTTGTGGGTACATCAGGCTTCTTTTCTAGCTCAGTGTATTTCCCTTGGAATATGATTATGAAGGGTGAGATTATGGAAGCTATGCTTCAAGTTCCACTTGAATACCGATACACTACACTGTTCGATTGTCGATTGTCGAAGTTCTGAATGCGCGCTGAAGATAATAATATTCTACTACAGAGTGAAAAATAATAAATATCTACGTTGCTCACCACCGACGTAGGGTTGATGAATTTATAATCATGGAATTTATAATACGCGTCTGGACCTACCAGGTATGTATAAGCAATTAGGACGTATCATTCATCTGTTTTCTAATCTAGGCAAAAGTTACCCACAGTTGAGTGGGCTCCTTACGACCAACTAATTTTAGTATGGCTGCACAACGTTATACTGTAATCAACAAAGGTGAACTTCGGTGCGTGATATGGAACGCTAGGGGCATTCCCCGAAAGCGTATCGAGTTTCACAACTTTCTGATAAATCACGAAATTGACGTGGCTTTCCTCTGTGAAACTCACCTCAAACCAAGCCAAGACTTCAAGCTACCTGGCTATTGTGTGTACCGTAAGGATCGAATGGCTTCAAATGCTGCAAGATGTGCGTCTGGGGGCGCTGCGATCATCATTAAGAGGGGAATTCAACACCAAGAATTAGTATCCAAGTCTTATGCAGGTATGGAATCAGCCTCCATCATTAATAATGACGTCTCCTGTGGTGAAGTGAAGTTCGTAGCGCTCTACAATTCACCTAAACATTATCTTGACATTTGCGAGCTTGATGAACTCTTCAGTGGTGACACTCCAGTCGTCCTGGCTGGTGACCTAAATGCCAAGCATCCAAGCTGGAACTCCAGAACGCAGAATTACAACGGCATGATTCTCTATAGGTACATACAAGGTAGAGATGATATCATCGCTGCTGGACCTGTGGAGGACACCTACTACTGCGACCACTCCCCTAGTAGTGACGTTTTGGACATCTCGCTCTTGAAGGGTTTCTTCAAACCGTACAATATCTTCACGATTGATGACCTTTCTTCTGACCACAAGCCTGTGGCTTTGTACTTTGACAATGTTGACATAAATTTCCGAGAGGAACTCGTACATCATCAAGACTGGAGGCTCTACAAAGATCTTCTTAAGGACTATGGCTACCATCCCGACGTTGCTTACTGTCCAGAGGACATCGATCAACTTGTTGATGACATCACCAGATGTATTAACAGTGCCATAGAAGTCAGTAAGTATCCATCAGAGAAAAAACCTTCTCATCGAATCCAACTCTCTCCTGGAATCCAACGCCTAATTGCTGAAAGAAACAGGACCTGTAGACTTTGGCAACGCTATTGTGAACCTTGGCTCAAAACCAAGTACAACAGGTTAGTGCGAAGAGTACAAGAGGAGATAAAATAGCTTCGCGACGCTAGATGGAATGAAAAACTCAAAAGCTTGTCGGCTCGCGACAATTCCATTTGGAGTATGGTCAGAGCTTTACAGAAGAAGAAGAATGTTATGCTTCCTCCACTCCGTACACCACAAGGTAACTATGTGCAAACTGATCAGGACAAGGCCCAAGTCATTGCAGATTCACTGGAACTGCAGTTTGTTACTCCTACCAACGATAAGCCCGAGAGCCAAATCATGTCTCGGCGTGTGGAAGAAGGTATTTACAACTTTGATGAAGTCCCGATACATTTTACGAAGTACAACATCGAGGCTGGTGAGATCGCCAACATCATAAATAAACTGAAAAAGAAGAAGGCTCCAGGAAAAGACAAGGTGAGTAATAACGCCCTTATGAATTTACCAAAGAACTTTATTGAATTTCTCACCAATATCATTAGCGACTGCTGGAAATTTTCTTACTTGCCTGTGGCTTGGAAGAAATCTATTGTGTTGAGTATCCCAAAGCAGGGACAAAATCCTGCAATTCCCGCGAGCTACCGACCTATTAGCTTGCTACCCTCGATGTCCAAGGTGTTGGAGAGAACGATCCTTGTCAGATTCCAAGATCACTGTCTAGCAAATGACCTTTTACGGGATGAGCAGTTTGGCTTTCGTGCTGCCCACTCTTGTCCGATGCAGATATGGAGGCTCGTTGAAGACCTGAGCACCCCCCTGAACCTATCCAGGTACTGTGGGGTGGTGTTTCTCGATGTCAGTAAAGCTTTTGACCAAGTGTGGCATGAGGGCCTTGTCTACAAAATGATCAGAGACGGGTTCCCTGCCGATTTGATCTTGATGGTGGAATCCTTTCTTGACGGCAGATCCTATCAGGCCAAGGTTGGAGAAAATCTTTCCACACCCCGTGTTGTAAAGGCCGGTGTCCCTCAGGGTTCTGTCCTCGGGCCTATGCTATTTAATTACTTTGTACATGATTTCCCAAAACCCGATAATTGTAATCTGTATTTTTATGCGGATGACACTGCCATTATGACATGGGCACACCAGCCGGCTCACGTTATCACTCGGCTGCAATGCGCCTTGAAGCAGTTCGAAGACTGGTTTAACTGCTGGAAGTTGAACCTTAACGTCGGAAAATGCAAGACTTTGTACCTCAATAGGAAGCTCAAGCATCCCCCAGATTCTCTTGTTCTGTTTAATAAGAAACTGGACTGGGTGGACAACTACAAGTACCTGGGAGTTATCATTGACTCAAGACTCTCATGGAACCAGCATATGTCCTATGCTCTGAACAAAGCGAAGAGGGCTAAGTACAGTATCATAGCTCTTATGGGTCACAACAGCGCCCTCAGCATTGACAACAAGCTACTTCTGTACAAATCGATTATCCGGACCATACTTTTCTATGGCATGCCTGCGTGGGCGACTATCTGTAAAAGCAGATGGAGTGAACTACAGTCATTCCAGAATGTTACCCTGAGGACCATTGCCCAGCTGGACAGAAGGACGGTGAAAAACCAATCCATCCACCTCGATTTAAACATGGCCCATATCGGTAAGTTTATACAGGATCTCCTTTTGATTATGATACAGAAGATGAAGACTCACGACAATAAGCTTGTGAAAGGGATACTGGAGAACTCAATGAATATGAACTGGCATACGAAGTGTCGTAAACCGAGGCACCTTCTTGACATCAATTTTGAAGATATTAGCAACGTCTCTTTCCCAGACTACTGGAAGATGTGATAATCTTAATTCTCCTTGTATTTTTTATTTCGTTTGTTTTTGTTTCTGAAAATCGTCAATCTTACTTTCTTTTTTGTATAATATGGAAGACCGCTTGGGTTGGTTAGGCTTCTTGACTACCTCAGTGTATTTCCTTTGGAGTTTATTCTGGTTAGATGAGCTTTGTGAAAGCGCTGCTTTCGTCCCATCCTAACGAATGTACACTTCACTGTTCGATTGTCGATTGTCGAAGTAAGTTGCACTACCACGGTATGGCCATTTATTACACCACCTATACAAAAGCAACACGGCTATAGCAGCATACAATATAGATTCACTTTTCCACATAGTCCCCAAGAGACACTAAATATTTATCCGAACGATCAACTAACTTTTCGATTCCGGATGCATAGAAATCTCCTACAGCGTTTTGTAACCAAACGGTGACAGCCGCTTTCACCGAAAGTGACACCGAAAGTGACATCGTTTCGAAATCGTTGTCCACCGAGTTCCGTTTTGAGTTTACCGAAAAGATGAAAGTTGCATGGCGTTAAGGCGGAACTGTATAGAGGATGTTGCCAAACCTCTCACTTGAATCGCTGCAGCCGTTCGCACGTTTGGCGGGCCTTGTGAGGTGTTGCGTTATCGTGCAAAAAAATCACACCGGCGCTCAATTTCCCCCGGCACTTCTCTTTAATTGCAATTCACCCGTTTGGCCCATAGAAAGCGGCGAGTTAGTGCAACTTACTTTTTGGGCTCCCCTCGTATAAAGGCGTCCTTTACTGCTCTTTTCATAACTTCAGGATATTCCTCTAATATTCTAATTACCTTTATAGAATTATTCTTTTTCCTTTGATAAAGGATAGTCTCTATCTGAAACGTCAGCTTTTTATTTTATTTTATTTTTCTAGTTTTATTTTGATTATTCTCACCAATATCTTTAGCAAATGCTGGAAATTTTCTTAGTTCACTGCATCTTGGAAACAATCTATTGTTTTGAGTATCCCCAAGCAGGGACAAAACTCAGCAATTCCCTCGAGCTACCGACCTATTAGTCTGCTCTCCTCAATATCTAAAGTTTTGGGGGAAAACGATCCTCGTCAGATTCCAAGACACCACTGTCTCGCCAATGATCTACTTCGGAAAGATCAGTTTTTTGGTTTCGTGCCTCCCACTCTTGTCAGATGGAGATATGGTTGCTCGTAGAAGACCTGAGCACCTTTTGAACCTTTCCAGATACTGAGGAGTGGTATTCCTCGATGTCAGTAAAGCCTTTGACCAAGTGTGGCATGGGGGCCTCGATTAGAGGCGGGTTCCTCCCGATTTGATTTTGATGATGAAATACTTTTTCATCGACAGGTCCTACCAAGCTAAAGTTGGTGAAAATCAATCCACGCCCCGTGTTGTAAAGGCCCAGTGTCCCTCAAGGTTCTGTCCTCGGGCCCGTACTATTTAATTATTTAGTACATATTTTCCCGAAAGCCAAAAATTGTAATCTATATTTCTATGGTGACGATACTGCCTTTATGACATGCGCTCACGTTATCACTCGTCTATAGCACGCCTTGAAGATGTTCGAAGACTGGTTTAACTGCTGGAAGCTGAACGTTAATGTCGGAAAGTGCAAGGCTATGTACTTCAACAGGGAGTTCAAGCGTACACCAGAGTCTCTTCTTCTATTCAATAAGAAACTGGACTGGGTAGACAACTACAAATATCTTGGCGTTATCATCGACTCAAGACTCTCGTGGAATCGTCACGTGATCTACGCTCTGAACAAAGCGAAGACGGCTAAGTACAGCCTCATAGCTCTCCTAGGCAGGAACAGCACCCAGCATCGACAATAAGTTACTTCTGTAAAAGTCGATTATTCGGATCATACCTCTATGTCATGTCATGCCAATATCTGTAGAAGCAGATGGAGCGAGCTACAGTCATTCCAGAATGTTACTCTGAAGACCATTGCCCAGCTTGACAGAAGGACTGTGAAAAACCAATCCATCCATTCCAATTTAAACATGGTCATTATCGGAATATTTATACAGGACCTCCTTATACTTTTGGTGCAGAAGATGAAGATTCACGACAATGACCTGGTGAATGGAATACTGAAGAACTCAATGGATATGAAGTGACATACGAAGTATCGAAAACCGATTCACATTCTTGACATCAACCTTGAAAACATCACCAACGTTTCTTTCCCGGACTACTGGAAGATGTGATAATCTTCTTTCTCGTTGTTCTTTTTATTTCGTTTGTATTTTGTTTCTGACAGTCGTCAATCTTATTTTCTTTTTTGTATAATATGGAAGACTGCTTGGGTTGGTTAGGCTTCTTGACTACCTCAGTGTATTTTAATTTGGAATTTTCTTTCTGGTTCGATGAGCTTTGTGAAAGCGCTGCTTTCGTCCCATCTGAAGAGATGTACACTTCACAGTTCGATTATCGATTGAATTTTCATAACTTCAGGATAATCCTCTAATATTCTAATTGCCTTTAGAGAATTATTCTTTTTGCTTTGATAAAGGATAGTCTCTATCCGAAACGTCAGCTTTTTATTCTATTTTATATTTCTAATTTTATTTTGATTTTACTTATTATTTATTAATTATTTTGTCAATTATTATTTATTTCTTATTTTACTTAATAACTATTATTTATTGTATTCCAGTGTCTCGTCCTTTTCTCTCATGAATATCCGTTTAAAGATTTTCAAGGAAATGTTAAAATGTTAAATATCATTTCTAAGAAAAGCCCGTAAAACAGGAATTTTATGCATTGTTACAAATTGGAGCACAGGAATAATCTTTGCCTTACATCGTTGGCCATGAGATATATATTTTTGATCCCGGCTTAGTATATGTTTATTGTATGTTGATACCATTGTTGATACCTGTTTTTGGTCACGAGATATTTCTTCTTTATATGCACTACCATCATGAATATAAATTTATTATCATTGTTTATGATTTTTTCGAAATCTGAGGTAGACACCGACCTACCTCGTGCTCAGAAGGTCAAGTGTGCAAAATTTCATCAAGATCGGAATAAAACTGTACATTTGTATAAGAAACAAACCCGCCCACCCACAACCAAACACTCTTCTTTATATATAGAGATAGATAGACAAATGGCTAACAAAAAAATTGAAGCACCCAGAAGAAATTGTGCAATATTATCCTATTTATGCATATGCATATGCATACCGTTGATGTGTGAGTAAACAATTAGATTCAGAAGGATCTGTAATGTCAAGAATGCTCACCAGACTGCATTTGTGATATCACTGCCATGTTGTGGATAACTTGTTACGATTCAACTGCTGTGAGTCTGACAGTTACGCAAGACGTTTAGTGATGATTACTGTACAAAGCACCCGCCATGCCTCGCAGGTTAGACAGCCTATTCACCAACTGACAGCATTTGACAGCGAAAGCAGTGTGGGACTGCATAAGCCTGGTTGGTCGTATCGTGAAATTGCCAGGTATGTGAGCCATTCAGATGTCACAGTGGCCCAATGTTGGAATCAATGGGTAAATGAGGGCACTCATGCACCTCGTGTAGTTCGGTTCGACCAACAAACACAACCCCAAGGGAGGACCGTCATATGGCGCTCCAAGCATTCAGGAATCCCATAGCTTTGGCAGTCACCATCCGCGAACATATATTGGAGACTCTGCAGCACCTCGTGATTTCCCGCACACTGTCTGGACGACTTCCATCTGCCGAATTGGGGCTCTACCAACCCATACGTTGGTTGCCATTAACACCACAACACCAACGCCTGCGTTTAGGATGGTCCCTTGCGCGGGAGGCATCGACAGAAGACGAATCGCATCGCATGACCTCCAATGATCATCGTGCTCGCGTATGGCGGCGTCGAGGGCACATGGCACAACCCTCCCATATTATGGAGAGACACACAGGCGTAATCCCTGGCATCATTGTATGGAGAGCCATCGGAAATGCATTCAGGTCACCTCTAATAGTGCTTCGGCAGACTTTGACGTCACAGCGATACCTCAGACATTCTGTATCCACACTTCCTACCCCTTCTGGCACAGCACCTTGGGACATTGTACCAACAAGACAACGATTGCCCACACACACAGCACGTATGTCTATGGACTGCCTACAGCACGATGAGGTCCTCCCGTGGTCAGCAAGATCCCCGGACCTCTCCATCATTGAACCCGTTTGCGAAGATATTGGAAGGTGATTCCGTCCCAATACCAATCTGCGGGATCCGGAGGGACATCTTAGATTTTATGGCAGGAGTTCTTATTCTTTATAGAATTTATATTTTATAAACATTTTAAAGATTTTTAATGATCTTTTAGCACGCATACATAATGTTTTTTGTGCAAATTCAAAACTTATCTTTAGATTTTCTTTCCATGCGATTCCTTCAGTGGCACTACGTCGAAGGGCGAGGAAATATTATGCACGGAATAAGGCTCCAGCAACTACGTTTTTCCTGATGTTCATTTCTTCCGCTGATTTAGACTTGGGATCCGTTGTCGACGCGTACAGACTGCGTCGTGTATACATTTTAACGGGAGGCATACTGTAACCCCATGTCTCCACGTTTTTTTATATACTCACCTTCACCCAACGCGTACCCCCCCCGGCGGTGCGGGGGGGGGGGGGAGGAAGGAAGCCCCCTTGGCAGGAGCTGCCGATGTTGCCCGAGGCTGGGCCCAATGTACACTGAGGAAGTCAGTCAAAATCGTCAAACAAGAAAAATCTAAATAAGTAAAACACGGGACATGCTCCTGCGCACCACGTAAGCAATGCCGCACGCAATCTACTAACTATTGTTGCCAGGAGATCTTATCAATAAATTTTAAGCAAAAAAGGCTTAAGGAAAAGAACAATTATACAATATATAGAAAATTATTAAATATAAAGTCATAAAATAGCGAATTATCTAATATTCCCAAAATCTAAACTGTCCCTTCTCAAATAAGTAAAGAATTCATAATAACGAGGATATCGAATACTGTTAAATTCTAAAATTAACCAAAAAACCTAACTAATTTAGACTAATTACATTTCAAAAATCTTGTGGCATTCAAACGATTATTAAGGAACATAATATAGTGTGCTTTTTGATTTGAAGAATCAAGTTGATGTATGGTTTGTTTTCGGTTTTTTTATAAACTGTTTCCCAAGACGGACCAGCATCCTTATATACCCAGCCCATTGGAACAAGGGGAAGCTGTCTTCGGATCAGGGAAGTTCTAAACTGTTCAGTTGTTCCAAAAACGCAAATCATATGAATATTTGTTAGGGAACTGAAGGGAGACACGTGTTTCTTCGCGAGAGAGACTGCCCTATCCATATTGTACTATTATACTCATTTCCTGCTCACTGTTAATAATTCTTAGAACATTCTATCATTGCACCATCTTGAAAAAATTATTGCATCTTTACTACATCGGTTTGCAACGTTATTTCGCCCGTATTTTTGCGGAAATACATGGCAACAATAACTTCGAGAAAACAACTCTCGTTTTGGGTGCCAGAGAATATACATGATCGTTTGTGTCTCTGTTCTCTGCAACCCCAGCAATATGAGAGGGTTATTCATTAATTGGAAATCTTTTCTTGGAATTGCACTGTGATCTCGCTGTCTTAAAACAAACTTGGTCATTCTCACTTTGTGTGGTCTAACAGTCTTCATTTCTTCTGTTGATACGATCACCAACCACTCACAATTTGCTCACCACAGTAGTATAATAGCCTTTCCACTCTTTCTCAATACTCTGCTAACTATCATTATCTCCAGTTAATGCTCATTTTTAAAGATTTTCAAGAAAATTTTATATTCTAAGCACTAACAATTCTAAGAAAACCTCATAACAGGAATTCCATGCATTGTTAAAAATTCGCACAGATGGGATGGAATCAACGGAAACCCCAAAAAGAGAGTCACAACCGCACGTCCACAACAAGATATTTATTAAACTCGATACCTATTTTGGATGCTTTGCGTCGATTTTTCAACAAGGCTAATGCTACATACTACCTCGGGGCTCTTTATATATATTAAGGACCATTCAGGTCAATTTACAATTTCAATGTACAAACACGTACATAATGCAAGGGTAGCTCAGAAAGTAATGCACCAAAAATTTTTTATCAACAATTATTTATTGAACACAATTGAACACACGAAAGAATGATGTTTCTTCTTCCAAATTTTTCTACAAAATCTCCGTCCCGTTCTATGGCCTTCATCCAGCAGAACGGAAGGGCGTTTATGCCCTACCGGTAACAGTCCTTGTTCTGTTCACGCAGCCCTGTCTTCACTGTGCGAATCACCTCTTCGCCATCCTCAAAGTAACTTCCACGAATGGCATTCTTCAATGGGCCAAACAAGTGAAAATCTGAGGGTGCTAGGTCAGGGATATAAGGTGGATGGGGTAACACTGTCCAACCCTGTTTCGTGATGTGTTCCAACATCTTAAAACTCGTGTAAGAGCGAGCGTTATCGTGTTGAAGCAAACAATCACCTGGGTTGTTATGACGACCAAGTCGCTGGAAGCGTTTCTTGAGTTTGGTTAATGTGTTCACTTATGCCTCAGAATTATTGGCGCTGACTCTCGGCATCATGTCAATGACTATGACACCATCACAGTCCCAAAACACAGTGATCATCAACTTACCAGCAGAAGCAGTTGCTTTGAATTTTTTCTTCTGTGGATAGTGCAGATAATGCTATTCCATCGATCGTCGTTTTGTTTTGGGCTCAAAATGGTGCACCCAGGTTTCACAATGCGGGACAAGAAGGCTCTCCTCTCAGCTTCAAAACGTTTTCCAGCTAGTAATGGATACCATGAGGATTTGATATGCAATTCATCCGCAAACGTACAAGGAGGAGGTGGCCGTGGCCTGGTTGTCTCGTCAGTTGGCTCGCTGATCGATGGAGTTAAGCAACTTCAAATGCGGCCAGCTGCTGGCTCGGTAACAGCCAGTGGCTTGAGGACAACTGCTGGTTGGGATGGCTATTTGGGGTACAGCTGTTGGAAGAATTTAGTCTAACCCATTTGCTGAGTGACCAGTGCTGGATGTCCAGCAGCTGGTGATAGCCACTTGTTTGTTCGTCTGCCAGCAACTCTTCCATAATGAACCCCCGTGTCACAAAGTATTGCAAACAGGGCTGAGCGCGATCGGAGTTGCCGGCAAATTAGAGCATTTGCTTCCAGTGCGCAGCCACAGGCGCCATCTATTGCCAGCAATAATACTATTAATAATGTTATTAATACTAAGAAGCGTATATTGCTTAAGAGCGGCAATAGATGGCAGGCCAAATAGCCTGTTGATAGGAGCGGTGTTGTTTCGCGCGATAATGAGCTTCTTGAGAGCAAGAGGTGGAGGCAAAAGGGATCTGGGGGAGTGCACGAGTGAGCGGACCGAGATAGACGTGAGGCACGTGCTCCGAATGGAGATGGCGGGACTAAAGACTTCACATTGAGTTTTCTTTCGAACTCAATGCCTTTTTCCTTTGGGACAGTGTGTCTTCTATCAATGAACTCGGCGCGGAGAATGCCGTAGTTCGTACAGCCGTGGACTCGAGAACGACGGGAGATACGTCGCAGCCCGTGTGCGCCAGCGTATCTAATTGTGTTTCTTCTCGTTCAGTAGCTGAATTAGTAAAGCTCGACCGGCCGGCGCGAGCACCCGTCTTTGTAACGAACGTCGGGGAAAGCAGAGCTTGCTCGGGGTTCGACGTTCGTGTGTGTACGGACTTCAGCTCTCGACGAAGGAAGCGTCTACGTGGTCTTCATTGGCGGCTCCGTTCTGGCAACGTGTCCTCTGGCAACTATATGTTACTCCGCAGCTTTCCAGCGGGAACAGCTTGGTTTTGGTTGCCGGCCTAGCCAGGCCCTCATATCAATGGTCGTGAACGTGTGAAGAGGGAGTCTCGGACCAGGAGACGAACCCATGGACATTGATAGCCCCGAGGGGCTTGAATGCATTCATTTCTGAAGATTTGGGCGCCTACTATTCTCGGAGGTAAGCTGACTCATGTGCATATTTTCTTGAACTATCTCTCTCCTTTTAAGATCGATTCCACCGCGTCCTCTCACGCTGCGTTATATTGAATGCAATTAGCTTGGGCGTTTTCTCAGACCCATTGTTTTCTTTTCTTTACAAGATCAGCATCAGCTGCCCTCGCTATTAACGCAGTGCGTCGCTGCATTCATGAGAATTGTGTACCATTAGTTAACGCTACAGGTGGCCCTATAAGCGTCGATGTCAGGAATACTTAAGTTTTACTTGGTGTTCGTACCTATTTAATATTATGCGCGTTGAGCGCTCACCACGCCGATAAAACTCATCGGTATCTGAATGTATATCTTTATATTCGTTACTAGTTAGGCCGCTGTCCGCGGCTCATTCTATTCTTGTTATATCCACTAAAGTTGTACTAAATATTAACGGAATGCCCTACAGGGCGTGGTGTCTTTTTTGTGAAGGAGTTTTTGAATCTCCTGGAAGAGAGCAATTCCTCGTGTTAGAGGATGCTCTCCAGAATCCCTTTAGAGGTTCTATTATTGATGTTTATGTGTCGTCCTTGTAAGTATTCTTTAATTAAGTTTGTAATTTAAACATGAATAAATTTAATATGACTACATTGCTGTCGTTACTTACTTAGCTTAATCACTGATTTCCACTGCGCTATAGTTTTACACGTGACAGCTTTGTAGCCATATTATTTTTATTCCTCCACTTTTTGCAATTGGTGGGTAGCACGTCTTGTAGTTTGTTTGTTTAAAAAGCGCGTCGGAGGTAATTTGTGGTCGTTTTACTGCTCTCATTTTTTTTACTTCTTGCTTTTCAGATTAGCAAGATGGAGGGACAATTCAACATGCCGCCACATTTTGGCATGCTGATTCAAGCTGTAACGCAGCTAAACAAAACACCTTACCAATTTACCTTCAACAATTCACCGTTACCTTTTATCGCAGGGGAGCCTAGGGAAGACCCCGAGGCTTTTTTGAAACTATTTGCCTTGGTCGCAACTTACAAAATCATGCCCCTAGACTTGGCTGTATAGTTCCCCCCAGCTTATTTATCGAAAGCGGCAGCTAACTGGATTTCGGCAGTACTGCCTGCCAATCAGCCCTTAACATGGGAGCGCTTTTCCCAGTGACCATATGACGTTACGCCATCGTTGCAGAGTCCAGCCAAGATGGTTGGTGGCAAATGCACGCCGGAGTGTCCGATGACGCTGGGTAATCATTGGCACCCGTGTAGGGCGACGGCTGCCAAACCCGAGGGCATGCAGATTCCGACGGATTGTCCACCGAGAGACGTTTCTAGTATTGAACTGGTCTGTGATTTGCTGCACTGTTGCGCTCCTGTCTCTCTGAATCATTCGTACCAGGTGTCACCGTTCACGATCATTCAGGGCAGCTGGAGGCCCGGTATTGTGCCTGTTGTGGACTGTGATGCCTTCATCCAGCCATTCCCGATGCACCCTGGAGACAGTTGAGCGGGGAAAGCCAAATTTCTGCACCACTGCCGAACTGGAACATCCCATGCGTCGGGCACCTACTATCATACCCTGTTCAAAAGACGTCAACTCGCGACGACGTGCCATTTCTGATTAATCACTTATCCAAGCTCTTCTCACAACGTCTAATGGTCCATTCCCAGAATCCGTTACCCCTGTGAATTCGTGAGCCATGCCCCTCAATCAATGTGCTTGCTATCCCATGAGTTTTGCTAACTCAGTGTACTTATTGCTTTTTTTTTTTGTTTTTTTTGTTTTTTTAATTTGTCTTTCTGTCTTTGTTCTCGGTGCCTTGGTGGGGATTCCTGTGTGGCACCGAGCTACCTTTATCCTTATATTTGGCATCAATCAATCAATCAAGATTTCGAAAGACAAATTGAAAAGGGAAGGAAAATTCCGCGACCCGCATTCGCTCCGGGGACCATGCCTATCGCTGGCACTGCTCTTACCAATTGAGCTACCGCGGATATGAACCACTTTGCTCTTACAAGATATCCAAATGGACTTCATTGAAGCCACATAGCAAAGTCCATTTGGATATCTTGTAACAGCAAAGTAGTTCTTATCCGCGGTAGCTCAGTTGGTAAGAGCAGTGCCAGCGATAGGCATGGTCTCCGGCCATTTATTTCACCACCTATACAAAAGCAACACGGCTATAGGAGCATACAATGTAGGTTCACTTTTCCACATAGTCCCTAAGAGACCCTAAACATTTATCCGAACGATCAACCAACTTTTCGATTCCGGATTCGATCTCCTCCAGCGTTTTGTAACCACACGGTGACAGCTGCTTTCACCTCCTCATAGTTTCGAAATCGTTGTCCACCGAGTTTCGTTTTGAGCTTACCGAAAAGATGAAAGTCGCATGGCGCTAAGTCGTGACTTTATGGAGGATATTGCCAAACCTCCCACTTGAATCGCTGCAGCAGATCGCGCGTTTGTCGGGCCTTGTGAGGTGTTGCGTTATCGTGCAACATTATCACACCGTCGCTCAATTTCCCCCGGCGCTTCTCTTTAATTGCGATTCACACGTTTGGCCCATAGAAATCGGATTGCTGCTCGCACCTCAAGTTTGGAGTGGACATCCAGTTGATGCGCCATTGTTTTTAGCCCGCTTGTCACACAAAACACGACGGAAAACTACAGCAACCGCCCTATCCGACGTCTGCGCAGTTAATGTCCCTTTCTCCGCTTTGCCAAGATTGCGACACACAGCGCGCTCCTGCGGTGAGTTAGTGCAACTTAATTTTTGATCTCCCCTCGTATAAAGGCGTTCTTTAGTACTCTCTTCATAACTTCAGGATATTCCTCTAATATTCTAATTCCCTTTATAGAATTATCCTTTTTGTTTTGATAAAGAACAGTCTCTATCTGATACGTCAGCTTTTTATTTTATTTTATTTTTCTAGTTTTATTTTGATTATTCTCACCAATATCTTTAGCAAATGCTGGAAATTTTCTTAGTTCCCTGCATCTTGGAAACAATCTAATGTTTTGAGTATCCTCAAGCAAGGACAAAACCCAGCAATTCCCTCGAGCTACTGACGTATTAGTCTGCTCTCCTCAATATCTAAAGTTTTGGGGGGAAACGATCCTCGTCAGATTCTAAGACCACTGTCTCGCCAAAGATCTACTTCGGAAAGATCAGTTTCACTTTCGTACGTTATTTAGTGGGTCGTCATCATTTTTGAGAATTTCTCTAAAAAATTTCCATTCTTGTTTGAGCCTCAATTCTTCTTTGAGGTCAATGTTTACGTTGTCAAAATTTAGTGCAACTGGTTTATGGTCTGAGGATAGATCATTGACAGTATAGATACTGAATGATTTGTAGAAGCCCTTCAACAACACAATATCAAGTACATCGCTTGAAGGAGAATGATCACAATAATATGTATCATCCACAGGGCCTACTGCAATAATATCAGATTGCTTTTGCATGTAGCCATACAAAAGGACACCATTTTGCTTATGGCATTTTGAATTCCAGTGCGAGTGCTTAGCGTTCAGGTCTCCCGCCATAATAACGGGAATATTCCCGGAAAACAGCTCGTCGAGCTCATTGGCATCGAATTTATGCTTGGGCGCATTATATAGAGCCACTAGTTTCGCCTCTCCCAGTGTGGCATCAGTAATGATAGCAGAGGCATCTTCCATTCCCATATAGTCTCGGGTTGGTTCCTCCCGATGATGAATGCCTTTCTTAATAATAATTGCTGACCCACCTGACGGGGACTTTACTGTAGTGGGAAGAAATCTGTCTTTACGATAGACACAGTAACCAGGTAGCCTGAAGTAACGGTCTGGCCTTAAGTGTGTCTCACATAGAAATGCTATGTCTATATCCCATTGGGTTAAGAAGTTGTAAAACTGAATACGCCTCCGGGGGACCCCCCTGGCGTTCCATATTACGCAACGAAGTTTACCTCGATTTGTAATAGAATAACATCGATCAGCCATACTGTCAGTGTTTATTCGTAAGTATTCCACTCATCAGTGGCATTTTCTTGCCCAGTTCGTTTAACAAATTGCATACACTGCCAATTTGTTTATACATTTCTTGAAAATCATTCACGTTAATGCTCTTATCTTGTTTGGAGACCATTGAGGCATAGGAAATCTCCGGGGACACTTTAGCACTCTCCTGACTTGCGGATATTTAGGACATTTTGTGTAACTGGAGGTGTGTTGTCCATTACATCGAATACATTTTGGGGGATCTTGTCCTTTTACATTTGGGCAGTCTTTTGACTGATGATCTTTAGCGCATTTGTTACAACGGGGAGATTCCTTGCAACCCATAGATACATGGCCAAATCGCAAACAATTAAAACATTGTAAAGGTTTCTTATTACCTCGAAACATTTCAACACTGACAGCTAAGGGCCCTATGCGGGTCACATTTTTAAGTGTCTTATTGTGTTCAGTGTATGATAACAGAACCAGAATCATGGGCATATCTATTGATCCTTTGGCTTTTTTAAGCCTAATCACTTTCTCAGGAAAGTAGTTAGCCTTTTTCAGGTCTTCATTAAAATCGTTAAGGTCATAGGTCACATCTACATTTCGCATAACGTATTTGAAGACTTTTTCCGATTTAAGTTGATGATGCTGAATCTTTAGCACGTTATCAGCCTTAATGCCAGACACCAATTTACTATGCATTTCCTCATCATGACACCTTATTTTGATCGTCTCTGCTCTGCCTGTGTGTACAGTAATTTGGTTAATCGCCACATGCTTTTGAATCTCGCCCAGGATTTGCTTGATTGGCTGACCGTGAGTACGTATTATGATTGGCGGAATATAGGAGCTGCTCTTGGTATTTGGCTTTTCAACATTTTTTCGCTGTTCGGACTTGCTTTCTCGAAAAGCAACAGCGATTGTATCATTTATATCAACAACATCCTTAATGTTGTCAATTTTCAACCCTTTTTTAGCCTTTTTAGATTTTGCAGGTATCCATTTATCCGTATCATTGTATAGCCGTTTGCGATTTGTACTAATCGGGTCTTTGCCATCGTTATCGTTACTCCCTAAGCCGGAGGGGATAATTTCCATAGGCTGAGGATTCACACTCTCCGTTTCACAAGAGTCTCTTAGATAGTCAGAAGTTACACCAGTAGGCTGATTACCTTTCATTGACAGAGCAGAGAATTGATCTTTGAGGAACTGCTCCAACTTATTAAAGTTCTTGCTGGCTTCATTACGTGCTGCAGATATTTCAGCATTCATATTAGCAATTTTATCGTGGATTTCAGCAATGTTCCCTTTTAGTGACTCGACTTTTCCTTGTAATTTATCATACTTAGTGCACATTTCTTGGCGCATAACCTCTAGCTTATCCTTAATTATAGCATCAAAAGCTTCGAATCTGTAATCTTTACAGGCATCTTTATATATCTCGCCATACGTATATTTACCATCACTTGTTTTTTGGCTTGCAATGCCACTTAATGCTTTGCCTGAGTCTGGCATTATGATAAATTTTATAATTATAAGTAAAGAATAGTAAGACTGCTAGCCCTGAAAAGGGCTTTTCCAGAATAAGATCTGTAGAAAAAACAGCCTTAAGGAATAGAATATAAAAACAAACCGCTGACCTTAAAAGAGTGTGCCTTCAATTAACATGCCTTCTCCAATCTATACCATCTATGAGTAGCTCGAACCCGTGCAGGTGATGAGTGGTTCTCCAGTGATGTGCGATGTGATCCAGCAGATTGAAATAAGCAACTGATGTACAAAGTTTGGTCGACAATCGAACAGTGTAGTGTATCGGTATTCGAGTGGAACTTGAAGCATAGCTTCCATAATCTCACCCTTCATAATCATATTCCAAGGGAAATACACTGAACTAGAAAAGAAGCCTGATGTACCCACAAAGGTCATCCAAAGTATGAAAGAAAATTGCCTCCTCTTGGTGGAGGAAAATTTGATTGACGACTGTCTAGACTAGAAGCAGACCACTAGTATTAGATAAAACACGACCTATGAAGTCCAGTTATCTGGAAATATGACATTATCAATGTCTTCAAAATTAATATCAAGTATATGCCTTGGATCACGATATCTCTTCCTATGTATAGGATGATTTAAAATGCCCGAGACTAGCTCGTTGCTATGATTTTCTATATTGGGCAGCATGGATTCCATGAGCCCTTGAACGTATTTGCCAATATGAGTCATGTTGAAGTCATTAGAAATGGAGGAATTGCGAACAATTCTCCGATCTTTTTGCGCAATAGTCCTAAGGGTAACGTTTTGGAACGTTTGTAGTTCTTTCCACCTAGTCTTACATATTGTGGCCCAGACGGGCATACCATACGTCAAGATGGTCCGAACAATGACCTTATAGAGTAGGAGTTTATTATCAATGTTCAGAGCACTATTCCGGCCCAGCAGAGCAATTAAGCTAAACTTGGCTCTCCTGGCCTTATTCAACGCATAAGTTGCGTGGGGAGTCCAGCTAAGTTTAGAGTCAATAACAACACCAAGATATTTATAAGTTTCAACCCAGTCCAGTTTTTTGCCATATAGTGTTAGAGACTCTAATGATCTCTTTCTCTTCTTGGAGACAAACATCGCCTTGCATTTGTCTATATTCAATTTTAGCCTCCACTTGCTAAACCAGCTTTCGCACTCCTTTAGAGCCTTCTGTAGCCGCGAGACTACTACGGCTGGTTGACGAGCACAGGTCAGTATAGCTGCGTCATCTGCGTAAAAAAAGAGCTTACACTTGGAAGGACTTGGAAAGTCTCGCATAAAGTAATTGAATAATACTGGCCCCAGGACTGAACCCTGTGGGACACCAGCTTTTACTTCATACATAGTAGATAGACTATCTCCAACTCTGGCCTGAAAGAACCGGTTGGAGAGGAACGAGTGTATCAGAGTGATTATGTCTTGAGGAAATCCATCCATAATCATTTTAAAAATAAGACCATCGTGCCAGATTTGGTCGAATGCTTTGTGTACATCGAGGAAAACGACCCCACAATACATAGAGAGATTAAGGGGCTCATTGATATCCGCTGCGAGCCTCCATGATTGGAGTTGGCAGGAATGGTTTGAGCGAAAGCCAAATTGTTCATCGCGGATGAGATCATTGGCATCACAGTACTCAATGAATCTCTTGAGAATTGTTTTTTCCAGGATTTTGGAGATTGATGGTAACAAGCTGATGGGCCTGTAGCTAACAGGATTTGCAGGATTTTGTCCTGGCTTAGGAATGCTTAAGACAACTGATTGCTTCCAAGCATCCGGGAAGTAAGTGTTCTTCCAGCAGTCGTTAATCACTTTTGCAATATCTTGAATTGTATTTTGAGGTAAATTTTTCAAAGCACTGTTCTTAATAGAGTCTTTACCTGGAGCTTTTTTCGTTTTTAAATTTTTAATGATGCTTTGGACTTCATTTACATCAATGCTATGTTTTGGGAATTCATTGCCGTGAATATTATAGAAGCCAGTTATGCAGGATTTTACTTTCTCAGACATATCAATTCCTATTTGCCGACCATCAGTAGGCGTGACAAACTGTTCTGAAAGTGAACTTGCAATAAGCTGCGCTTTATCATCATCATTCGTGATGAATTTGCCATTTTGGGCTAACAGAGGTGGGATATTAATGGCTTTCTTGTTTTGCAAAGCTCGAACCATGCACCAAATAGAGTTATCGTGGGTCGACAGACTCTTAACTTTATCATTCCACCTGTCATTACGAAGTGCTTTTACCTCCTCGTGAACTCTTCTTGTGAGCCTATTATACTTGCACTTAAGCTATGAATCACGAGTTCGGTACCACTGCCTTCTAACCTTATTCCTTTGTTCAATTAATTGTTTGATTTCTGGGGTGAGATCAAGGTGATCTGCTCGCTTCGACTCTAACGGTGAAGCACTAGAGTCAATAGCTGCATTTATACGTTTAGTAAGCCTTTTCACATTGGTATCTATGTCGCTCGTATTATGTACGTTATTTAGTGGGTCGTCATCGTTTTTGAGAATTTCTCTAAAAAACTTCCAGTCTTGTTTGAGCCTCAGTTCTTCTTTGAGGTCAATGTTTACGTTGTCAAAATTTAGTGCAACTGGTTTATGGTCTGAGGATAGATCATTGACAGTATAGATACTTAATGATTTGTAGAAGCCCTTCAACAACACAATATCAAGTACATCGCTTGAAGGAGAAATATCACAATAATATGTATCATCCACAGGGCCTACTGCAATAATATCAGATTGCCTTTGCACGTAGCCATACAAAAGGACACCGTTTTGGTTATGGCATCTTGAATTCCAGTGCGAGTGTTTAGCGTTCAGGTCTCCCGCCATAATAACGGGAATATTCCCGGAAAACAGCTCGTCAAGCTCATTGGCATCGAATTTATGCTTGGGCGCATTATAAAGAGCCACTAGTTTCACCTCTCCCAGTATCAAGGTAAGCTACGTTGCACTATGTGGAATGCGAGGGGCATCCCTCGCAAGTGTCATGAGTTCTACGATTTCCTCACAAGCTGGAACATCGATGTTGCCTTCCTGTGCGAAACCCATCTCAAACAGAGTAAGGCTTTCAATCTACCAGGGTACTATGTTTACCGGAAAGATAGGCCCCCTAAAAAAGCTTCAGATCCAGCTTCTGGTGGGGTAGCTATTGTTGTCAAAAAAGGTATTAATCACACTAAGATTGTCACACCTAACCTTGTCAATATGGAAGCAGTTTCCATTGTCATCAAAGATGCTGATGTTGGAGAGGTGAAGTTTACTTCCCTATACAACCCACCCAGGCACAAGTTAGACCCTCACGACTTAGATGAACTACTGTCTGGGCCCACTCCAGTCGTTATAGCGGGTGATTTGAATGCGAAACACCCACACTGGAACTCCAGGTGCACTAATCAAAGGGGTTTGGTACTTTATAGATACATGGTAGATCAGATCGACACTTCGGTTATTGGCCCTCTTGAGGATACATACTACTGTGATCACTCACCCGCTAGTGACGTGCTCGACATTGCTGTTCTCAAGGGGTTTTTCAAACCCTACAATATTTTTACAGTGAATGCCTTGTCGTCTGATCACCTACCAGTTGCACTAAATTTTGAGGGGATAAATATCGACCTGAGAATAAATCTTCGTTGTAGGCAGGACTGGAAATTTTTTAGAGAACTTATGAACGACAGTAACATTCCCTATCAGGATCCCGTCACCAACAGTGACATTGACGAAAATGTCAAAAAGGTCACTCACTCGATCAAGATGGCTACAAATGCTAGTACTACTCCGGTTGATTGCAAGCGGCCAGACCACCTGGAACTTCCTCCCTCCATCAGGCGACTCATCCACGAAAAGAACCACTTCAGAAGACTTTGGCAGCGTACCAGATTTCTCCACTTCAAGACGAAGTACAACAGGCTATCCCGCAAGGTAAGTGAACAGATTAAGGATTTAAGGAATCAAAGATGGAACGACAAAGTTAAAAGTCTGTCCGTCCAGGATAACTCTCTCTGGAGTATGGTCAGGGCCCTTAAAAGCAAAAGGACTATTGTTCTTCCTCCTTTGCTTACAGAGGGTGGCGATTTCGTTGGCAATGACCAGGACAAAGCACAAATTATCGCCGATTCACTGAAGAGCCAATTCTCTACGCCCAAAGAGGATGATCTGGTCAATATTACTCGTGAAGTCAAAGACGTGTGTGATAGGTATAACCACACACAGCACGCTCTTGGCTCTCCTGATGTCATTGGCACCTCTGAGATATGGGACATCATAAAGCGCCTCAAAAGCAAAAAGGCAGCCGGCATCGACACCATTACCAACAGTGCTCTCAAGAATTTGCCTCCCAGTGTTATCTGCATCATCACCAAGGTCATGAATGACTGCTGGCTTAGCGGCCATTTCCCTAGTGCCTGGAAGGACTCAGTCATCATCACCATTCCTAAACCTGGACTGGATCCTGCTCTTCCGACAAGTTATAGGCCCATTAGCTTGTTGCCCATGCTTTCCAAGGTCTTTGAGCGCACTATACTCAAGAGGTTCAACGACTACTGCGAGGCAAACAACCTCATTCGTAGTGAGCAATTTGGCTTCCGTCCAGGCCACTGTTGTCAGCTTCAGTTATGGAGGCTCGTTGCTGATTTAAACGGTCCTCTCAACCTCTCTATGTTTGGTGGCCTCATTTTCCTCGATATCCAAAAGGCCTTTGATCAAGTCTGGCATGATGGGCTCATTTACAAAATGATTACCTACGGGTTCCCTGACGATCTAATTGCTCTGGTTCGCTCCTTCATGTCAAAGAGGACTTTTCGTGTTAAGGTTGGGGACTGCTTGTCTGAACCCTGCGATGTTAATGCTGGTGTACCCCAAGGCTCTGTCTTGGGGCCAGCATTATTCAACTTCTTCATCCATGACTTTCCCAAGTTTACAAAGTGTAATCTTTACTTATTTGCTGACGACGGGTCCATCATGACCTGGGCACGAAACCCAGCACATGTCATCACTCGACTACAAAAAGCTTTACATCAGTGCGAGAGCTGGTTCACAAAGTGGCGATTAAAGCTGAATGTCAAGAAGTGCAAGGTCATGTTTATCACTCGCAAATGGAAAAACCCTCCAAAGCCTCTCTTCTTATTTGGCAAGTAACTTGAGTGGGTAAAAAGCTATAAATATCTTGGTGTCATGATCGACTCCAAACTAAATTGGAACGACCAAGTCCAATACGCGCTCAACAAAGCAAAGAAAGCGAGGTTCAGTTTAATTGCACTTCTGGGGCGAAACAGCGCTCTTGGTGTGGATAACAAACTCTTGATATACAAGGTTGTGATTCGTACTGTCTTACTTCATGGAATGCCAGCTTGGGCTTCTATTTGCAAATCTAGGTGGAAGGATCTCCAGACCTTCCAAAATGTTGCTCTCCGGTCCATTGCCCAACTTGACAGAAGAGTTGCCAACAACCACTCTATCTATGAGGATCTGGGGATGACCCACATAGGCACCTTTGTCCAGACTCTTATGAAGAACATGCTACCCAAGATGGAGAATCATGAAAACACCCTGGTTTCTGGTATCCTGGATCACCCACTCGCTGTTAAGGGTCCCCTCAGGTTTCGAAGGCCCCGCCATGTCCTGGATGTCTGCTTTGATGACGTAAACAAGGCCGTCTTCCTCAACTATTGGATCTTCTAGATCCTGCTGATTTTTGGGGACTCTATTCGTCAATCCACAATCTGACTCGTCCCTTCTCGGGACTCATTCTCTGGAGGACTAAAGAGGTTCATCAGGCTTCTCTCCCAGTTCAGTGTACTTCCTCTGGTTTACTTTTTGGGCGAGCGTGCAAAGTGAGCTTGGCTCCTGGACCACTCGCGTCTTTCTTTTTCACTACACTGTTCGATTGTCGACCTCTCCCAGTGTGGCATCAGTAATGATAGCAGAGTTGGTTCCTCCCAGTGTGGCATTCCCATATAGTCTCGGGTTGGTTCCTCCCGATGATGAATGCCTTTCTTAATAATAATAGCTGACCCACCTGACGGGGTCTTTACTGTAGTGGGAAGAGTTCTGTCTTTACGATACACACAGTAACCAGGAAGCCTGAAGTCGCGGTCTGGTCTTATGTGTGTCTCACATAGAAATGCTATGTCTATATCCCATTGGGTTAGGAAGTTGTAAAACTCAATACGCCTCCGGGGGATCCCCCTGGCGTTCCATATTACGCAACGAAGTTTACCACGATTTGTAATAGAATAGCATCGATCAGCCATACTGTCAATTTTTATTCGCAAGTATTCCACTCATCAAAGTTTGGTTGAATTACAGAGAATATATATAAGGGCCAGAGTGGCCATTATCCAATAAAAAGGTACAAATGTAAATTACAAAATAAAAAAAAAAAAAGACGAATGGGGGAAAAACAGTCTCTTAACATCAG
>JAHWFO010076624.1:3789-23791 GCA_023313115.1 Rhysida immarginata | reverse complement strand
CGTTATTTAGAGAAAGCTTGCAAATACTTCGTAAACCGGGATTTTTCTCAAACTTCGTTGGGTCTAGTACGATACCTTCCTTTTCGTACACATCTTTCAAAAAAGCGTCTCGCTCGGTTTGAGTGTTGGCATATGGAGGCCAGTCCGAGGCTTGGATTTTACCTCCAATAAAAGTGTTCACATATTCACTGAAAAAATGTTTTTCCCCAGAGCCCTTATTGTATACAAATTGTTTGTCATAATGCCATACCTCATAAATTTTCACAATGGTATAACCTTCTTCTAACGCCTTATAAAACTCAGGGGTGGGCCAGGTTGCGGTTAAGGCGCGTTCAGCATCTGTGTGAGGGCATAATTTTTTCAACTGTGATTCAACACATGTACGACAAAGGGGAAAATACAATAGGTTGTTACATCGATAAGGTAATACAGGTATGAATAAGTTCTTAGGTGGAAGTACGGTGGCTTTGATCAAACCAAAGTATGCAAACAGGTGGTGAGTAAAACCTGTTTTAATCACGAAAGGATGTCCTTTTGGATAATTCTGTCTCTTATTTACCGTGGGATATAACGATGTAAAATCCAGATATGTAAGTCGTTCTGTTTCAGATGCCTCTGTAATACCGGCTGTGAAATTTTCAGTACGTCCCCCGTAAAAACCCTCGCGGGGCGAAATGTACGTCTCTGGTCCGAATTGTAGCATTTCACAAAAGGCCTTTAATTTGGTATCACGTTTTAACAAATCAGAAAATTCACATTCCCATAAGGTTTTGAACGTGTGATCGGGTAGTTCTTTTTTTAAAAACTCCATACGCTCGAGGGTGCACTGAAAATTTTCTGCATTCGTGAGTCTGTTCTTGACACTGTGGCTTGTGGCAAACGTGCATTTCGGACATGAATGGTAATAACACCCGTAAAATTCATAAACAATCTTTTTGTTTTCACACCAACCATCCAGAAGATATGGACCAATGCGTTTCTCAGCTCCATTCAGTGCTGAAATGATTTGTTCATGTGGTAACTTTGATTGCTCCCAAGCGAGCCATTGTAAGGCTTTTTTGCTTTGCCTGTTACGCATTGTGTAACCTAGCGGCGGTATCACACCCATTGAATAAGGTTCGAGAAATTTTTCCCTAAGCACTCTGTTTGAGAAACCAGCGATGGTCACATCACGCCCTAAAAAAGGGTTAAAACCCGTGAAAGACTCCATGATAGTTGCAAATTTCAGACAACCCTCCCTCAGTAGCACAACATCACTAAGACAATACTGAGTTAGTTCGTGCATCATATTCCATTTCTCACCCACGCGTAGCTTCTCCGTCTCGTACCAAAGTACAAACTCTCTATACACGGATTCTTTCATTTCGTCTGGTGAGTACAACTCCATTTCCGGTAGTGGACCCTCGTAATGTAGAGTTTTGTTCAGTAGTGCAAATGGAAAGAAACCTTTCTTATGCTCCTCAATACCAAAGGCGGATGGGAAATCACGTAGAGGTAATGTTATAAAGGATAAGGAATCGAGAAAACGGATTTTTGCCTCTTTAACCTCTAACAATAACACCTTTGTACCGCGGTAAATCACGTTAGGTTTAATTCCTTGTTCAAATAAAAATTTCATCAGAAAAATATTTCCAAAACCCGCTAAATTATGGGCTAATAGAATTGAATTCTCAAAGGTTTGTTGATGATTTTTAATTTTACCCTTATTCACCGGTTTTGCAAACAAAAAACTCATGAATTGGAAATGCATGTATCACCGTAGAACACCCGTTCAACGTAAGTACCTGTGTCATCGGGATAACTAAGCGCTACAAGCACAGGCAACAATTCACCCGTGTTTATCACTCTGGTCTCCACGTCGAAGTATAGGAGTCTTGGCTGTTTTGCATTGTGTTGTTTTGTTTTCCCCGTATCTATACGCTCCTTACCTGTAAGCACGTAACAAAGACCTTCTTCGTGGCTTCCATTACAACGATTGCAATGTTTCGGATCACAACAATGATTTTTTTTTTTCGCTTCATAAATCTTTTTACATACAGTACATCTGTGATATGCATCACAGGATTTGTTACAAATGGATGAGTCTCGATGTACCCTAAAACAAGCCTCCCCTTTGAAGAAACGATTACATTTATCACAGTGCACATAAATCCATTTGACTCTCCACGTATGTTGACCACCACAGAGGTTACACCTGCCTCCACACAAATGAAGTTTTTTATCTTTGAAACCGTGAAAAAGGACCCCACAGCGCTCGCAAAAACCTTTTTTCCTGTAAAAGCCATCTAAATTTGTGATCACGTCATAGTGGTTCCCGGTACGTATAAGATGTAACGTATGTTTAGGTCTTGGGCTCAGAAATTGAGAGGGGTAAAACAATTCCTGAATGTTTGTACAAGTATGCACAACAATCTCATACTCAGGAGCCAGTATTGTTTGAAATTTCTCTAAACTCTCAGTTGTACCAGGCTGGGCCATGTCTACACCAGTCTGAACGCACAAGTCCAGGGCCTTATTTAGCTGATGAATGCTACTCGACTTGCGAATAACATTATAAACTTTTGTATACTGCATGATTAATTCCTCCTTACCTTGTTTACGGGCAGTACACATTTCAGCATGAGCAATCGCAACGACTAGAGCTCTAGGGAGACAATAAACATCAAAGTTTTTGATCACCACAACAGATGATTTCCTTGCCAGATGATCCGACACTAACCCGGCTTTACGATCAGTTGTACCTGTGGCCGGTATGGGTTTTTGTAGAAGTACAACATGGATATTCAACAACTCATCCATCATCAAGTTCTGATGTGATTGATCCAAGGCCTGTATTGCATCAAACAACATCTTACTACTGAAACTACTAACCTTACCAAAACGTAAATTTACAGGATCATTTAAAGAGGGGGCGCGTATACAAATTCTCGCATGGTCATACACTGGGTTGTTATTCCTTAATATATGCTCAAAAACCTGGTCAAGAATTAACATTAACACAGAGGGTACATCTGTTATCGGAAGTCTTTTCATCCCTTGAAATGCCAGTGCATATGTAGTTGTTTTAACTTTATATTTACGGGAATACGCGGAGCCACGTTCACGCAACGTATAAAAAGCTCCTAGGTCTGAGTTTACTGAATGCTCACTGTGATTAATACCTGGGTTTGATAAGGCAATGTCCGTAGACGTTGACTGAGTATTAGACCTAGTTATACCAACAATTGGTTTTGATAACCTGGTATTTGAGACCTCAGGGGAGGGGTTTGATATCGGGGAATTTACAGATTTCTTAGTAAAAACAACCTGTTGTGCTGACGAGGTCGAAGGTTTGTCTGCATTAAAAACAGTATTGGTTAGAGCTACAAACCCCTTATGCGGGTCAGTGGGTGTGGGTGTAACTAATGGCCGACTTTTTACAAGGAGAAACGAACGAGGAATGAATCATAACATGGCTGCTGACAAACAATGACAGAGGGTGTTAACCAATCACAACACAGAAGACGCATTCAAGATGAATGAGGAGAGAAACCAATCACCAAATGTAAGACAAAACAACAGGACTCAAGGCAACATGTGACCTAGAAAACAGAAGGAGAGTGCTGACGTGTCTACACAAAGACTTTTTACTCCCCCTAAAGGAATGTGAAAAGGAGATGCGAGGTGGGCAGTAAAAAACGAAACAGAATTACAAAAGACGAACTTTGAATGAAATTTTTTTAAAGAAAACCAAATAAAACGGACAAAAAACCGAAAATTATTAGAAAATCAAACTGAAGTAAAAATACCAACAAAAATAATAAAACACAAAGGAAAACATTATAAAATTAAAACGGGTTTGTTTATGAAAACGTAAAAACTGCGAACTGGAATACATATGAAAACGAGAATGCGTGTTTATTTATTAATTCATTCATTCATTCATCCATTCATTTATTTATTTATTTATTGATTGATTTAGTTTTATTAAAAACAACAAGAACAAGTATTCATTCATTCATTCAATAGACAAAGAATACACAGTCCCCACTACAAAATACGTGTTTATTTATTAATTCATTCATTTATTTATTTATTAATTTATTTATTTATTTATTAAAAAAAAACGACAAGTACGAGTATTCATTCAATTGCTTATGGAAACGCTACCTCGTATAACAAGAATGCGAATTATTTATTTATTACGCTTTAAAAAACGACAAGTACGAGTATTCATTCAATTGGTGTGATTTATTTATTTATTACACTTTAAAAACGACAAGCATGAACATTCATTCAATAGACAAAGCAAACACAACATAGCAAAAGTCAAAACCACAGGACTGTATTTTTAACATCGATGTCTATTGTGTAGAGAGAAAACAAACGTTTTTTTTTTGTTTTTTTTAAAGATTTAATTTCGTTTTTTTTTTTCTTGAATGCAGTTTGACAGACAACACTGTTTTTTTTTAAAAAAGATAGCCCATAAAAAGAATAGCTTGAAAACGTATATGGAAAAAAACAAAAACCGGACGTCTGTAATTGTTATTTGTTTTAGCTGGAAACAGGTGATGTACATTCTAATCTCCACAGTAAAAAAGCAAGAGGGGAAATCAAACACAGAGGTAGAACTAGAGACGTGAAAAACGTCCATTGACGTATTTCTGTAAAATGTAAAAACAGACCATGCGTAGCAAAATTATGCTGGAAACGCCATAGAACTAGGAAAGCCACTCAAAAAATTTGAACTTTTAAGAGAATTCACTTATGAGAAATCTATCCTACGTACAGATTTCACAAACGCAAAATTTCGCCCGTTTGCAAAATCAGTAAAATGAAAAATGCACCCAAATATGAAAACGATTTTAACAAAATGCTCATCTCGGGAAAAAACTTTTTGTTACAAGAATGAATTTGTTAACAAAGGTTTTATGAATTTGTTATCATGAAACAGATGTATCAATACATGACTGAAATACGAAGCGTTTATTAAAACAACAAAACAACGAAAAAATTTGAGAGAGAAGGAACAAAAAAGAAATTTATTAAAACGAAAATATAGATATATATAAATTCAAATATAATACGTTTCAGAGAAAAAGGTTTGGTAGGGAGGTTACTGCGAGAGGTCAGTGAAACCAAAAGGTCAAAAGGTCGCACTTTGAAGCAACTTTGACCCCAAAAAGTACCCTCTAGAAACTTCTGAATTGATGTGGAAAAACCCAATAAAACGTTTTCAACATCAGGACCCAATAGAAGATTTGGTGGGGGTCAGTGAGAGAGGTCAACGAAGCCAAAAGGTCAAAAGGTTGGAGCAAGAAATAACTTTGACCCAAAAAGTACCCACTAGAAGCTCCTGAAACAAGGGGGTGGGAAAAACCCTGTAAAACGTCATCACCATTGCCATGGCAACGTGACGTCGATGGTAATCACGGGAAACTGCGTATCTTTTAGATACACATTCAGAGAACTACCTGCCCACCAACTATCCACACGTACGCACACGCACTGACGTCCAAGCTTTGAAACAAGAAGAAAATTAGAAGTAGAAGACGGAGAAATGGAACACGAACGCGAGCTGAACCCTGCAAAATATTGTAAGTTGAGAGAATCACACGTATTTATTTATTTTATTTATTTATTTATTTTTATCTCATTAACGAAGTATGTCTCTCTCTCTCTCTCTCTCTCTCTAGTACAAGGTGCTACCGTGACTGCCAATACATTTAAAACGGAGAGTGGTAAAATATATTATCACGAGCTCGCATTTTGTGCTTTGTACGAGGTACGAAAACTCGATGAACGCACGAGAAGACAGCTAGATATATACGGCTATAGACTCAAGGCTCATTATTCTTTTTTATTGCCCGAAGAAAACGAGATAAAATTCAGTCAGGGCGATTGGGAACGACTCAAAGCCATCAATTACACACTGCCAGGCCGGAAAAATATTTTTTCAGGGCATCCACCATACTCTGCAATACCTGGGATCATAAACCACTGGAAAAGCGTCACTACGCGCTTTTATGCTTACGGTGGACTCCATTGTCTCGTTTTGAGTCAATTACTCGGTGTGGAAGTGAGAAACGCAGAAAGATTATTACCATCCATGGCTGAAAATACATGGATGAATCCGATATTCCGTAACGGAGCCAATCGAGTGCGTTATGAAACGCCGAGCGCCGCGTATTCATTAGCTGTGATGCTCGAGATTGAACATTTTACCGATGGTAAGCCGAGAACATGTGAAAGAGGAACCGAAACAACCTTTACTCCATCACCTGATGTAATCAGTGACTCCGCCGACCTCGACTCCGACGACGGCGGCAACGACGCCCACACCGACTATGTTATTGAGGACGACGATGACGCACTCTTCGAGAGGATTGGAGAAGATGAAATCGACCTAGGAGGAACGTGGAGAAACCCAAGCAAAGTGCGAAAAGAAGAAAACAAACAAAACAAAAAAAATAAAAATAAAAAATTGAATAAAAGAATGAAAAATTGAATAAAAATAAAAAATTGAATAAAGAGTGAATAAAGAATGAAAAATTGAAAAAAAATAAAAAATTGAATAAAGAGTGAATAAAGAATGAAAAATTGAAAAAAAAAAAAAATGGGAGTGACACATGGTATTTACATGTGGGGGCATGTGAAACTTGTTTTCACATGCCCCCACACGCAAACACTTTGTGTCATGTCCGTACAAGTAGGGGCGAAATGACCACACCCCAAATTAAAAGGCCACCGCCCTAATTAAAGGGTTAATGGCCTAATTAATTAACCAACGCCCTAATTAAATGACCAGCACCCACATTAAATGGCCAACGCCCTAATTAAAGGGGCAACGCCCACATTAAATGACCAACGCCCAAATTAAGGGAGGGGAGGGACTTTAATTGGATCAAATTGACCACGCCCACCTCATTAATATGCGCCTAGAATAGGGGTATAGCTACTGTCATTTAATCTCAACAATTGCTGCCGATTTAATTGTAATCGCCCCTTTGAAGTTAATGAACTGCTGGTGCGGAAAGTTCATAAATGACATAACGACGCAATTTAAATTTTGAGTATTCGACATTTTCGTGATGGAACTTTAAGTATGTAATCCTGCAAAGGATCACGCTAGGTACTTAATGACCATCGAACATGATACACCCTTTATAATATTTTTAAAGGAAATAAGAAATTAAAAGAAAACAAAGCTGTCAGAAAGATAAACTGTGGCGAAAAAATTCATGAGATGAAACAAAAATCGAAACAAATAATAAATTGGTATTGAAAAATTAAATGCTGAAGCAGATAATCTTGCAACAAAAACAGAAGAAAAAGTAGCTTTGTCATTTCTATCGCAAGCAAATGCACTACGTAGCCTTGCCCTGAAAAAAGAAAACAAACAAATTGATAACCGACATCATTAGAAAATTGCTTGAACTAAAAGAACTGTAATGTGATATGCTTGAAATTGTACAAAATAAAGTATTTTTGAAAAGATTTAATGTTTTCTTGGTAAATATTTAAATACAGTATGCGGCAAAATAAACAGTACTGAAATGCGCATAAATAATAAACGTTTCATAATTTCTGTACTGTTTATTTTGTCGCATATTGTATTATAACAGGTGATCCGTTATGTTCGTTTTGTTTTTTTCTAAATGTGGAAATTAATTTGGTCTACAGTTAATCTGCCTTAAATATGTTTAAGGCATCTTTGTTCCTTTGTTGCGTCCCCGGCCTAGTTAACAATGTCTCTGGTGGGGAGCTTTGTTAGGAGTTTTAACTTGGTGTGATTGTTGAAAAAATGTAAAGAAGGAAAAATAATTTTCGTCTCAAAATGGAATAGAGAGGCGGCCATTAGATATGAATGAGTAGTCCGCTACGTTAAAATAAAAAAAATAAGTGAACTCTCTTTTTTTCGTCATCGACGATTGGAATCAGCCTGACGTTTCCTCGACAGCGCCATCGTGGATTCCCTCTTTTTGACGATCGTTGTTCGATAGCTGTGGTAGAGGAGTATCAGTTCCTTTAACTCGGAACGGAACCGACGACTGTTCGCCCGGTTTTGGAATACGACGAAAATTCCCCGTAGCCGAGGAAAAATTTGGAACAACGAAGTTCCACTGCGACAGGATAAATTAAAGATAAGTAGACTTTTTGATCGTTACGAATTCTTACTTTATCCTATGTATTGAGAACTGTGCCATTAACCAGTATACTGTATTGAAAGGAAATCCCAATTGTGACTAGATGACAAAATCGGACGTTTTACTTGGAAGCCAAGAACCACGACAGAGACCCTTGAGATATTAGAAGATGGAAAAAAAGTATGACAGATTTTCCTATTCTCTTCTGGGGCCCCATTAACTATGACCGAACAAATTGCCTAAAATGAAAAGATAGTTAATAGAGAGAAAGACTAACCTTAATTCCGGCTTCGATAACCTAGTAAGATTAAAAAAAAAGATAAAGAGAAAGTTACCTAATTTTTCGCCTAATTGATTATCGCCCTAATCGCACTAAGAGAGGGGGGAAACCCTAGTCCAAAAGAAACGAAAAATAGAAATTATAATTGACTGTAATTATAATTATAATATTTTTTTTCTCATGTGGTGCTCTATTTTAATTGAGAGTTTCCTGGTGGATCCATTTTCTTGGAACCACGAGAGCGAGCGGAGGGTCATCTGCAGTGACACTCCCACCCTCAGAGCTCTGGAGTGGACCCATCCTATCTCGCAAGAAGGGAGATTAGCGCTCCCCCTCTATCTTTTGGAAGTGAGTTGAGATAAGGAGGAAATGGGAAAGAAAGGAGGAAACCTTTTTCTTTTCATATAAATAAATTGAATTTTATTCGGAAGTTGAATATTTATTAATACGAGGGTCATTTGAATAATCATGAATTATATATGAATCTAAAAAGTATTTGATCAAATTTTTATTCTGCTTTAACGGAAGAATCAGGCTTCTGAATGAACAATTTATAAATTTTATTCTTGAATAGGGAACTTAGAACTATGATAGATATGTGAATTACAAAGATTAGACAGTTGGGATGCGTTATAATGTATTATGACATTTTGTATAGTGCATATTTATTCTACTTTTATCACAAAAGGCGATTGATTTTAATGATGAATTAAAGGTTTTGATGTGAATGCAACTGAAGTATATCAAATTCTGCTTTTTCCTTTTATTTATTTAGACTTTAGAAAATTAAGCTATTTCCAGTAGCTGTGGCCGTTAGCAATAGGGCGTATTATTAGACAGTAGTTGTTATAAGAGTTTGTCAGTTTTGTTTACCTGAAACTGTTGCATGTAATCTTTGAACTAATTTTCTTCCTGTGCTTTTGACAGGAATGCAATGCCTTGAATGGTTGTTTTTCACGCATTAGATACACCGATGGGTTAGGCACTGCCCGCTCGGACAGAGTGGCACTAATGGTGAACACTAAGAGGCATGAGGTTCTTGAACTGTCATGTTCATAGTATATTTTGCAAAGAGTTTTGCGTGGATCGAGCTTTGCTTCTCCATCTGTCCATACGTTAAAAAGAGGAGTTAAATTGGTACGAATCCTGGTAAGTTCCTCGTTGAATATTTTAGATGTCTCCGATAAGCAATAGGCAGCGAGCTACATGCATTCCCTGTTTATTCTGTAAAGGAATTCTTTCTAGATTAGAAAATTGTTCGCCTTTGATTAATGGCTTGGTGGGGTGAGACAAGAATAGAATCCCAGGTCGGCGAGGTGCTTGTTTCAGTTAACGGTTGTGTATACGTCATTTTAAGTCAGGACCTGTGACTAAACAGTCAAGTTGGGCGAGAGCAGTTCCTTTTTTCTTATTATTGTTCTGAGAATGCACTGCAAAGCTGGGTGTAGACATTGACATTAATTAAATCATATCTATTTCTATTACTTCGGGGATGTCGTTGTTGGTCAGTTATCTGAGCCACCGGGCCATGACCCGGAGGCATGGTGTCATCACCATGAAGAAGGCACTGGACGTCCATCGGAAGAGAGCTGCAATGTCGTTCATGACCTTAAAGTCGATGCTGTTGGCCACCACGAAGCCAGACGTCTATGCGATGAAAACTGCGATGTCCTTCATTATTTTGAAATCGGCCTGTCTTTTGGCGTGGAGTCAACAGCCGATGCAATAGAATCTGTGATGTTGTTCATTGCGATGAATGTCGCTTTCTGCAGTGGCATACAATTGCCCTGCTGTGACGAAACATATTGGGCTACCTATACGATTCAAATTATCGATATATATATCTATATATATAAAGAAGGATGTTTGTGGGTCTGTCTGTGGGTCTGTCTGTGGGTCTGTTTTTTATACAAATCTACAGTTTTATTCCGATCTTGATGAAATTTCGCATACATGACCTTCAAAGCATGAGGAAGGTCACTGTCTACCTCAGATTTCGGAAAAATAATAAATATCGATAAAAAATCGATATTCATGGTTATAACAAGGCATATTAATGAGAAATATCTCATGACCAACAATGCAAGGCAAAGTTTGTACAACAATAGGTATCAACAATGGTATCAACACGCAATTCACAAACGCTCTGCATGGACCAACAATCAATATCTCATGACTAACAATGAAAGGAAAAGTTTGTGCAAGTGTAATTATCCCGGGCAACGCCGGGTTCCTCTTCTAGTATTCGATATTTTTATTACAAATAATAGTTCATTATTTTATATTCTATCATACTTTTTCCCAATAGCCAAGAAGGTTAAAGTTAATTAGTAAAGACACATCCACATTCTGCCTTCTCCAATTCTTTAATTCCAAAAACTGTAATCAATACTTTGCAAAAACAACATGTTCAATTTTCTTGCCCTTAATCCGTTTCTATTTGGGCTTATAATTCTTCCAAAAGGTAGCCAAAACACACGCATACTGCATAGCAATTTTGTACACTTTTGGGTTGATTGTAGCCAATGCTTGCCATTCTTTTAATGGATTACACATTCTACATGAAAAGCTTTCATTTAGATATTGTCTGAGCTCAACTGACACACCACCTGCTTCATCGTCGGTCTGATGAGCTTTGTTTATCAATTCGTCTTGAATGCTCCAAATAGAATAAGTTGAATTTGTTGGAGGTGGTTGGACTGACTCCTCTATCTCACTACTTGAATGCTTCATAAACTTTCCGATTTGCTTGATCACTCTGAACGCACCTAAGGAGACTGGAAATGAATCTTCTTCAAAATGGTGTTGGTTGACAACAAATGGCAACTTTCAAAGTTCAAGTTCAACTGCTCAAAGAGATTATTTTTCAACTCGATTGCAATACTCCACTTTGGATAGTACTTTAAAAGGAACAAACCTTGTGCAAGCAATCAATGGACTAATCAATGGACTACTTGCTGTAACGTAATTCTGGTGAGACAATTGAACTGCAGCTTTGTCGAAGGTTTCAAGGACTCTGATGATTTCCTTGGCATTTTCCATTGCGATACTTGTGAGCATAGGGGATAACATTTAATAGAATGGAATTCACAGTATCATTGAGTTTCAGAAATCTCTCTAGCATATAATGACTTGAATTCCATCTAGTCAAAAACAACTTGCGTTTTTTTGTTCTTTCTTATTCGATACCTTGGAAAGGAAGATGCCCTATGTATCGATACCATTTGATATCGATACAAACAAATATCAGTAGAAATACCTGATACCAAGTAAATAATAATAATTATTAACTGGAGAAGCGTCTCCAAGCATAGGTAATGATTTTTCAATTGAAAAATGGAAGGAAAAATTCTGCGACCCGGATTCGAACTAGGAACCTCGACTATCATGGCCGATGCCTCTACCAATTAGGTCATCGCAGACACCACGGACAGCCAAGGTGTCTTAAAGACAACCAGGTTGCCACGGTTGAAAGCCCAATGGGAGACGGGAACCTGGCCCGCAGATAGCCCAATTGGTAGAGTCATCGAGTTCCTGGTTCGAATCCGGTTCGCAGAATTTTTCCTTCCATTTTTCAATTGAAAAATCATTACCTATGCCTGGAGACGCTTCTCCAGTTAATAATTATTATAATTTACTTGTGAGTTCATCAACTTTCTGATGGTTTGGAGTGGAGAAATTCTCGATTTTCGGGCCAGGTTCCTGTCTCCCATTGGGCTTTCAACCGTGACAACTAGGTTGTCTTTAAGACACCTTGAGACAGCTTGGCTGTCCGTGGTGTCTGCAATTGCCCAATTGATAGAGGCATCGGCCATGATAGTCGAGGTTCCTGGTTCGAATCCGGGTCGCAGAATTTTTCCTTCCATTTTTCAATTGAAAAATCATTACCTGATACCAATTTTTGAAAGTATCGTTATATTGATGTATCGAGTACTTAGGAAGAATACTAGAGTCAGCTCATGTCCCAGAATGTGGAAGATAGTCTTGCCAACTTTTATTAAGTCCCGCAGCCTACAACTAGGATCATCATCAAGGCCGGAGAGATTGTTACCAATATAATTTGTCTGAAAAAAGGGGAAGGCTCCAGGTAGAGACAAGGTAAATAATAACGCCTTAAAGAACATCATTAACGACAGTTCGAATATTCTTAGCGATTGTTGGAAGTTTTTCTATTACCTGACTGCTTGGAAGCAGTCTATTGTTAAGTTTCTCCAAGTGGGGGCAAGATCCTGCGATTCCCGCGAGCTACCGACTTATCACCAGACTCCCGTCGATGTCTAAAATCTTGTAGAAAACGATCCTCACCAAGTTCAAAGATTACTGTCTCACCAACTGTTTGGTGAGGAAAAAGCAGTCTGGCTTTCGAGTTGACCACTCATGTCAGATGCAGATATCGAGGCTTGTTGATTTAAGTACCCCATTAAACCTTTCCAGGTACTGTGGCGTGGGTTATGTCAGTAAAGCTTTCAATCATGTGTGGCACGAGGGGCTAATCTACAACATGATTAAAAACGGGTTCCCTCCTGATTGGATTATGATGATGAAATCCTGTCTTAGCGACAGGTTCTATCAAGCCAATGTTGGCGAAAACTTTCCCACACACCGCAGAGTCAAGAAAGGGGTCTCACAGGGTTCTGTCCTCGGGCCTGTTCTCTTTAATTATTTTGTGCAAGATTTCCCACAACCCGAGAAGTGTTATTATTATTTCTATGCTGATGATTCTGCCAATATGGCATGGGTGAACCAGCGATCTCATTTTATCAATCGGCTGCAGAACGCCGGAAAACGAAAAAGTTTGAAGACTGGTTTAATTGCTGGAAACTAAATCTTGATGTCAGAAAATGGAAAGCCCTGCACTTCAACTAAAAGCTTATGTGTCCCTCGGATTCCCTGATTCTATTCAACAAGAAACTCGAATGGGTTGACAACTGCATATACCTTGGCGTTATCACCGGCTCAAGACTCCTGGAATCGTCATGTAACTTACGCTCTGAACAAAGCAAAGTGGGCTAATACAGTCTTATAGATCTCCTAGGTAGAAACAGCACCCTCAGCATAGACAATAAATTACTACTGTACAAGACAGTGACTCGGACCATCCTCCTCTATTTTATGCCTGCTGGGCGACTATAAGTAGAAGCAGATGGAGTGAACTCCAGTCGTTGCAGAATGTTATCCTGATTTTATTATTAATTAATTTATTTATTAAAACTTATGTATAAAGGGCCTGAAAGGCTCGTAGACATCTCTCAACAAAGATTCGTAAAACTAAAATATGAAACACAAATTATCAAAATTTAAAATTTAAATTTCTCATCACAATCAATCATTGATAACCAAATATCCAATTTATTTTGAAAAATGTTTAATGTATGGGAGTCAGCAAATGAACATGGTTTGAAAATGGAAGAAAAGAATATAAGAGAAAATGATTTGATTAATAAACAGCAAATGATATGGATGCTAGATTCAGCATGCACATCTCATATGACTCATCAAGGTAACGTTATAAGTGAACGAAAAGCTGATAGATCTGGGATATCGACTGCGGAAAATGGAAGAACAATAGAGGCTGAATGCCGAGGTAACGTGAAAGCAGTGACTTATGTAATGGTTACAGAAGCTCGAAGAGTAAGGTTAGAAAATGTTCTTTATGTTCCAAATTTGAGCAGTAACTTAATGTCAGTGTCCCGTTTAGTGAAGAAGGGAAAGAAAGTAATTCTAGACGACACTGGGGCTAGAATTTATGAGAAAGACACAGGAGAACTAGTAGCTCAAGGATAGTTTGAGAATGATTTTTTCACTATATGTTTTAATGTTTCACAGCAGAATAAACGAATGAATGCAGAGATAAGCATGAAAACTCATGAGATTTCAATAAATTTATGGCATAAAAGACCAGGAACTCTTCATTATGATTGTTTGAAGAAGATGGAGTATGAAGATTTGGTACGTGGATTAGAAAGACCTGTAGGAATAAAAAGGAAATGTGAAGAGTATATACGGGGAAAATTCACAAGAAAATTCAAAGAAACAATAGTGAAAAAACTTCACAAATTTTGGAAAGACTGCACGTACACTTATGTGGACCAATGAGAATACAATCTATTGGTGGTCGTCAGTATAAAATGGTCGTCGTTGATGAATTTAGTAGAAGAATTTTTGTAAAATTTTTGCATAGGAAAACTGAAGTGGATGAGGAGTTAAAAGAAATAATGAAAAGAAGAGAAACGGAGACAGGGAAACGTGTCAAAATGATTAGATCCGATAATGGGACTGAATTTATTAATGCGTCATTAAGAGAGTATTACAAACGAAAAGGAATTAAACACGAGAAAACTACAAGTTATTCACCACAGAGTAATGGAATTGCTGAGAGGGCAAATCGAATATTAATTAATACAACAAGAACATTATTGATTGATTCTGGATTGCCATGTCGATTTTGGGCTGAATCTGTATGGACTGCTGCATACTTACACAATGTGACCCCAACCAAACAAAAAAGAAAAACACCACTGGAAATATGGTCGAATAGAAAACCTTCTGTGCAACATTTGCATGTATTTGGATGTACGGTCTATTACCAGAACACAAACGCAAATAAAGGGAAATTTGATGCAGGTGCAAAATTAGTTGTATTTGTTGGATATTCACCTGATCAGAAAGCTTATAGAGTTTATGATGTTCAAGAGAAAGTAATACGAGAAAGTAGATATAACATTTGTTGAAGACAAGATGGGATATATTGAAGAAGATGCTAATGAAGATCAAACATTACAAACATTAGATTATATTGCAGTTTATTCTAAAGATATTGAGCAACAAGATTATATTCCGGAAAGGGCATTAAATGAAATTATTGACCATGATGAGGAATTAATGTCAAAACAAAAGGATTCAGTTTGTGAAGAAAATGAAGAGAAAATTTTACAAGACGAAGGAAGTGATAAGAAGATGGTGCAAACGTGGAGACACCAATGAAGTATTGAAAGAAAGAAGAGAATGCGAAAACAAGGAAAATGAAGAGGAACTTTTGAGACAAAGAGTGAGAAGGTCTTCTAGAGAAAGGAAGCCAAATCCTAAATATGCTCTAAATATAATTCAGGAAGAAGAAGAAATTCCTAAAAATTATAATGATGCGTTAAGATCAAAATCTTCATATAAATGGAAAGAAGCTATGGACAGAGAACTTCATTCGTTGCGAAAACATGAGGTGTGGCAAATAGTACAAAGACCTAAAGACCAGGATATCATAAAAAGTAAATGGATTTTTTCAATTAAAACAAATGAAGGAATTAAAACAAATGACTGGTAGCTGATGGATCCAGACAAGAAGAGGAAGAGATTTTAAGGACTCTTATAGTCCAGTCATGAAAGCAGAATCGTTCAGAGTATTATTATCTATTGCTGCTATGAATAATTATACAGTGAAATTTGTTGATATTGAAATAGCTTATCTTAATGCAAAATTAGAAAGAGAAGTACTTATGGATGCACCGTCTGGCTTGGAAATAGATAGAGGACATGTTTTGAGAATAAACGGAAGCTTATATGGATTGCCCGAGGCTGGAAGATGCTGGTTCAATAAGTTGAACGAAATATTAAAAGATGTAGGATTTAAAAGATGCAAAACCGATCCTTGTGTGTTTGTCGCTATAGGAGTTTACATGTACGATTGTCTAATTATAGGATCATCTGATGAAGTCATTGAAAGACTGATGGCCAAATTAAAGAAATATATCAAAAGAGAATTATCGGGGAAAATGAATTTTTTGAATATTGAGATTGAGAAGGAACTAGGAGGATATACACTGAAACAAGAGAAGTATATTCAAGAGATACTCAGAAGATTTAATATGGAAAATTGTAATCCAGTGAGGACTCCCGGAGTATTAGGTGTTAAACTTGCTGATTATGAAAATTTACCAAATATAGATGAAAAGTTTTATCAAGAGATTTTGGGAAGCTTGAACTATCTAGTGACTAGCACATGACCAGATTTAGCATACACCTTAAGTAAAATGTCACAATACGCAAAAGATCCAAGAGAGATACACTTTCAAGCCCTAAAAAGAGTATTAAGTTATCTTCAGGGTACAAAAAACATGAAACTAAGAATCACAAAGGATAGAGGAGTGCTTATTATAAGTTCAGATGCTAGTTGGTGCACAACGAAAGATTTAAAGTCGTTTAGTGGATATACTCTGAAAATTGGAAAACCAATAAACAACGTATGGTAGCATTATCAATGATGGAATCAGAGCTTATAAATATTTGCGATGCTGTGTATGAAGGAAAATGGCTAATAGGACTGCTAGAAGAATTGGGTCAAAATGAAATAATACAAAGACCAGTGAAGATATATACTGATAGCAGATCCATACTGGACTGGATTAAGAATCCAAGAATAAATAAGCGTAATAAGCATATTAACCAGAAGTATCATTTTGTGAAAGATGCAGTTATGAAAGGTGACATGGAATTTCATCATATGAAATCGAGTGAACTAGAAACTGATATAATGACAAAAGATCTCAGTGAAAGTGTAATGAAAAAACATTTGGAAAATTTAGTAGTGATGTAAACAATAGATTTTAACTGTAAGGAGGGAATTGGTGGCATGACATTTAAAGCTATTGTTTACATATGCTCGAGGAAGAAGAACATTGTTGTCTGTCGATCATTGTTCAATGTTTTTTTGGATGGAATGTTTGGCAGTTATAAAAGAGATACTGTAAATGAGTTATGTTCATAATATCTAATTGTAAATGTTGAGATTAATTAAATTAATGAAGTTAAGTAAAATAGCTCCATATTATTTCGCTGAACAACAAAATTCTATTATAATCTTGGTTGGTTACAAGTCTAACATTCGTTTGAGGATTAAAAACCACCAGAGTATCATTAGGCTAGTTCCACCAGTTCCTACAACATCTGCGAACGATAATGTCGATTCCTTCAGTAACACAGGGATAATAGACGCAATCACACTTGACAAATTCGCAATTTTATTAGCCTACTTAATTCTTCGTTTTCTACCTTCTTACCATCAACAATTGCATTCAAATCATCCCCTGTTTGAAGTTTATTCTCTAACACACATAATCTGCACTTATAATCAATGTCCATTTCCTCCAATTTGTCGAAAGCTATGTTGATACCTGAATTCACAAATAGCACGCAGTTGTCACAAATATCACACTGAATCCATTCTTGGGTTTCATCCACATAAGATATTTTCTTATTAAATTTCACCTTTTTCTTTTTTGCATTCTTTTTATGGTTAATAATCTGCGAGCTAGAATTCCCCGTGTCAAGCTCGGCCACCATCTTGAGTTCCCATATAACTAAGTCGATTGCCAATTGATTGCTTTAGCTCGATATAAAGAATCCGTCGAAAAATGTATACACAACAAAGATCAGATCTTCCCTGTTACAGTCCTTTTTTTAAATGTTAAAATGTCTGTCTGCCTAGAAATCAACATAGCCATTTTGAAATTCATCTATGAAATCCCGCGCCCATCGCTATTAAATAAATAAAAAATAAATAAATGTTTAAATTATTGATGAAAATAGGAATGAAAACTCCACAGGCTGTATTCGAACTGGGAACCTTCGAAGAGCTGAAGTTTCCCAGTTCGAATCCCAGCTGTGGTATTTTCTTTCCTATTTTCATCATTAAATATTTAGTTTATTAATTTATTCTGTATTTCGAACATTTATATTTTTACTTATTATTTTTTGGTTCAGTAAACCATTGGTCAAAATTAAACTCGTTGCAAGGGTCAAAATATTGTATTCTCAAAAATGTGCACATAGCAGATATTGGTTTAACATGGACGATATATAAGATAATGTATTGTTATACATTATTTTATTCCCGTCATGGATGAGAATACGATTTTTTTATGTCAATGCGTTATTTTTTTAAGCAGAAACCCAGAAGATACTGTATTTCATTATGAAAGATTGGTAGCTATTCCTTAAGATATACTATAATAGATGTATACATTATATACATTACTGTTTATAAAAATCGCAACACCCTGATGGAATGGTCTAATCCATATGCAATTTGCAATATTTGCATACAATGGGTCAGAGTATAAATGATTAGATTTTCAGAGTAATTGCTTGAAAGAACACCATGCCTCGACGACGACGAAGGGTACCATATCAACAGCTGACAGACTTTGAAAGAGGACGCATAATTGGTCTGCGTGAAGCGGGATGGTCGTATCGTGACATTGCTGCTCGTGTAGGACGTAATGCAACGACAATTATGCGTGCATGGAGGCAGTGGAGCGAAGAGAACAGGGCACACCGAAGACCCAGGCTCAGGAAGACCCAGCACGACGACACCGCGAGATGACAGACACCTCTATCGCATGTGTGTAGCAGATCGTACAGCCACTTCCACAGTGTTAGCACAACAGTGGGGTGCTACAGTAGGCAGGACAATGTCTGCTAGCATTGTACGACGCCGTTTGATTTTCAGAGGATTGATGGCACGAGTACCATTGTTGCGGATTCCTTTGACTCAAAACCACCGGCGCCTCGGGTTGCAATGGGCCCATCAACACCAACAGTGGCAAGCTGAATGGCAACAAGTTGTGTTTTCGGATGAGACAAGGTTTAACTTGCAGCACCATGACGGCAGGATACGAGTCAGAAGACATCGTGGCGAGCGCGACCTTCCAGAATGCATCCTGCAGCGTCATTCAGGACAAACGCCAGGGGTGATGGTGTGGGGTGCAATCAGTTACCATGGCCGTTCCCGTCTGATCAGAATCCATGGCAATCTGAACAGTGACCGGTACATCAGGGAAGTTGTGCAACCCGAGGTCATCCCCTTCCTGCAGAACCTTCCAGGCGCTGTATTCCAACAGGACAATGCCCGACCGCATGTGGCCAGAAATGTCCTCGCCTTTTTCCAAGCACATCAGACGCCCTTGTTCCCCTGGCCTGCTCGTTCACCAGATATGTTCCAATCGAACATGTGTGGGACAGGGTTGCTCATCGATTGGCTCGTCAGACTCCTGCAGCAGCAACTGTGGATGAACTGTATACCCGTGTAGACAGAGCATGACAGGACATTCCCCAGGCCCTTATTCAGAGCTTGTTTGACTCAATGCCACGACGTTTAGAGGCTGTAATTGCATCCCACGGTGGTTTCACCCGATACTAATGTGACAATAAAACGCATTGTATTGACCTGAAAATCTAATGGTTTCTTTTCTGACCCATGATATGCAAATGCTCCAAAAATAATGCAGATTGGGCTATTCCATCAGGATGTTGCGATTTTTATAAACAGCAGTGTATTATTATTTTGTTAAACGTGGAGCAAACTTAAAGTTAATTTTCTACTACTGATTATTTCATGAAAAACATCTGATTTAATTCCTGTATTCTCCATTATATAATTGAGCGTGCTTTGCCAACTTATCGCTTACTTCATCTTGTAGTTTTCACGTTATTATACTGCATTTCTGCTAAAATAATAATAATATACATTGATATATTAATAATAAAATCTTGTACACAATCCAAGGAGGACCTTTAGCAGTGAAGCAGAAATATATTTATACAT
>JAHWFO010076622.1:0-13223 GCA_023313115.1 Rhysida immarginata | reverse complement strand
CCTAGTGTTGGGTCGAAACGCTGGAACTGCTAAAATATCGTCCGCTAACTACCGTGCTTCCCTACTCTATCATATTGGATTACTCGCAAACAAATCGTTTCCAGACAAAGTGCTATAGAACATTTTCGTCTTCTTTTGACCTGAAGAATATGTCATTAAATTTATTGTACATAATTTTGAAACACCCTGTATATTATTGGGATACAAATTGTGATCAAAACTAAAATTACCTAAACTTTTGAGACACGCCGTATTAAAGTACCAAATGTTAGTATTTTTTGGTATTTTTTTTCCTCGTTGCATTTAGCATTTTCTGAAAAAAAAATCTGGTCACACTGGTTTAGCCTACCTTCATCTAACTTCTAATAACCATGGTTTAACTGTACTGGCTAAAACCACATTCATTTTAGCCACTATAATTTAATATATCTCAGAGATGTCTTTCTATCTTTTAACCTCTTAATTGGTTCTTAATCTTTTAATTTTGTAATGTTACATCACTGCACAAACTATTTCAGCAATGGTTGTGGTTCACAATATTTATGAGTTTCTTTATTCAATATCTTCATTTTATATTTCATTTACTTTTGTAATCTTTCCTGGGCTCCACCTGTTTGGGGACACTACCGCCACACTGTGGTCACTGGTGTTAAATATATAAATAAAAAATTATTTTAACTTGGATAAATTAAAATTAAACTAAATTAAAATTTTTAATTAATATGATTTCTTGGATTCTTATTAATTCTTTCAGTTCATTTCATTATTGGCTTCTGATTAAATATTGATACAGTATTTCTTTTTATTATATTGACTTCTAATTGTATTTTTCTATGTTTATGCTCTTATCGCGAAAAGAAGCTATGAATGTACTGTACAGCGTGAAACTGAAACTGTTTAAACCTTTTGTTCCGAATGGTCCGCACTCCTCATGCTTATTAATTGATACAAAAAATACCTAAAGAATCATAATCCTTTAACATAAGCATAATATTAGAGTAGACTACTCTAAGGTTACCTACTCTAATACTACGACATAAGCCAATGAAAGAAATATACATTCCTGTAAGAAAAAATCTTGCTTACATTGTATGGGTTGTCAGATGCTGGCGCCATCTAGTGTCAAAATCATTGAAAACGATAGTGGGTGCTCTCTTGAAAGGGGCGAAGAAAATATTTTTGTCTGTCGTTTGATCAGGTTTATTATGACGTTGCTCATGGACATTTTTTATTTTGTAAATTTTGTGGGTACTTGGATTGAAACAATTGCGGAAAAAATTAAAGAAAACAGCACCTCATTCATATATGATAATCGAAATCCTGGTATTGAAAACGAAATACCAGCAATCGATTTAAAAATCTTTTTTCTCACACACTAACCAGCATCATTAAACGAAACTTAAATTAATATTCCCTACAATTAGTCCTTGCAATATATCTTAGTAAAGTATTCGTGATAGGGGTGATGTTATCTTTGAATTTTATCTCCCAATTGCGTCAATAGATGGCAATGAAAGTAACAACAAATTTTAGTGAGCGTTTAAGTAAAATCAGCCGCAGATTCAAATCGTTCGATAATCTCTCCAATTATTGATTTTAGTGGTTAATTGAAACCATTTTTAATAGCCAAGACATCGAGAATCAACTTCGCGACTCCTTGTCAACATCGCTCGCTTTTACAGGAAGCGCCACCTGGCGGTCTTATGCGTATTTAATATAGTAAATAACCTCATATAATTTTAAAGTAATTTTTTTCTAATAACACAAGCTAGAATTAAACTAGAGATTTAATTTAATAAGTATAATATGAAAGAAAGATCTCCAACGTTTATTAATGATAATATAGATGTAAGAAGTTATACATTTTTTTGTAACTAAGTAAAAACTAGATGAGATCCCAATCCGTTTCCCATGTCTGCAAAAGGGGGCTACCCCTTGCCGGCGGAAAAAAAGTTAGCTTTGCGCAGTGGCATTATCATAGTCGATGAGGGATAACCGAGACGTGATTATTGCTATTTGAAAACTTTTCCCAATACCCCGCCGAATTGACGATTTATTCGTCGGTTTAGGCAATTTTTGTAGCCTCGTAAAGAGGCTGAAAAATCGAAATACAAAAATAGTACAGTATGATTGGCACAGTGCTAAGCTTAATCAATACGTCGTGTAACATTAAAGATGAATTTATAAATCACTAAAAATAGGAAGGATTCAAATATGGATTTGCAGTGTCAGTTACTAAATTTTAAAATATTTAAGCCTTCATTGATATAAAATAATAATAATAATTTAAATTAATATTGTAAAGAATTAAAACCAATGATTCTGTAAGATTTTTTTTTAAAAAATTGAGAACCAAAATCTGAAGTAGAGGGTACTGTAGTTTGAAAAAGATGAAGCAAAAAAAAGGTCACTCCAACTAATTAATGTCCTCAGAATGTATGAAGACGTTATCATACTTCCCAGATAGTTGGATTAGATATCTGGACAATAGTCGTATTTACTATTTTTGACATTACCAAATCCAACGTAGAAGACATTGTTGACATTAAGTTTTATACATGTAAATAATCCGTGTCCATGCATTAAGTTTATACATGTACGTATATGAAAAAGAAATAGATGGTTCTTTTTCTGTAGTGCCCTGCGATGTATCCGGTAAGAATAGCACAGGTAAAAATGGCAATGGAAAAAATATCACAAATGGTAAAATAGGAAAAAATGGCACAGCTGAAATAAAATAATTATTATTCACTCATGATGATAATTGTAACTATTCAGAGTATATTATATCTGAATCAATCTATCAAATGACGATTACAGTTTAATTTATTTGAACACAATTTAAGCACTAGCAAGCAATTATACAGCGTGGTCCATAAGTCTGTCCCCCCCCCCTTTTATTTTTTGAACCAAAGCAGATATGTCAATTTTGATGAATCCAATGAATAGGAAGTTGTGGGTGGCCTATCCCACGGTGCACTTTTCATCATCCCAAATATGCAAATTAGGAATACACATTCAAAATTTATCTCAAAAAGCGTAAGGGATAGAGAAAAAAACCCAATTGCAAACTTGATCAGCATAAAAAAACAAACAAAACAAAAAAAAAAATCATCCAAATCGGACCAACCAATCACCCACAATCATGTGGTGAACTGTTTGTAGCAGAAGATCATGTTGAGCATTTCCGCAACAGTGTAGCGTGCCATCCTGGAATTATTCTGTCTTCTGTGTGCTGAAAGATGCTTTTATTTGCTTTTCCGCATGAAAGTGAATGCGAGTATGGTAATTTATGTTAATTATTTGATTTGCATGCTTTACATGGTGGAAATATCAACATTCAGTTTTCCTTGCGCAGTGTTCAATTCTGATTCTTCGCTTGGTTCCGCCCCCTCACCTAGTACTGTCAAAAAAGTCAAACCCATTGTACCTCAAACCGCGTTAAAAGTAAACTTTCATTAATACCTCAAATTATAACGATTTCTAAACATACCGATATGGGCTAGTTTTGGTGTGAGGAACCCGTCCTCAAAGTTTGTAAACTTACACTGACTGAGCAAAACTCATGGGATATTCACCTTATATTTGACTGGGTCCCCTCTGCCTCTGTGAAGCACAGAGATACAGCACAGAAGTGATTCTGTAAGTCCTTGGTACACTTCCGGGGGCAGATGACACAAAACAGTTTACAGAGCAGTACTATTTACGCTTCTGTTAGTGGATGGAGGATCCAGTGAACAGAGCCCGAATTCGATGGCATCCCAGATATGCTCATTAGGGTGCACTTCAGGGCTTCGGGGTGGCCAGTCCAGACGTTGGACCTCTCCTGCATGCTCTTCGAACCATTCTCGGGGTGGCCAGTCCAGACGTACAATGTGGTGGTGCATTGTAATCTTGAAAGACGGCACGGTCGTCTTGGTGTTGGAAGGCCAAAAATGGGTGGAGATGGTTTCGAGCAGTTGACGATACCGCATACCATTCAATGTGTTTTCATGAAGAACAAGGGGGCCCATTCCATACCAAGAAAACGTGCCCCAGACTGATACCCCACTGCCCTAGACCTCTTGGCATGACAGGTCCATCGCCTCATGAGTTCTGCACCACACGGTGCCTCCCATTGGCTTGGAATAGTTACATCAAGACTCCTCCGACCATATGACATTTCTCACCATCCTATGTGATTGGTGGCAAATGCATGCCGGAGTGTTTGATGACGCGGGGTTAATGGTACCCGCATAGGGCGACGGCTCCAACGTTCCTACGGATTGTCCGCTGGGAAATGTTTCTAGCTCAGCCGACGTTGAATGTGGCCCTCCTGTCTCTGTTGACCATTCATCCTATGTGTCGGCGGTCACGGTCATCGGGGGTGGCTGGACGCACGGTATAGTGTTTGTTGTGGATATTTACAACAAGACACCTCGGTACACCCTAGACACGGTTGAACGCGTGAAGCCAAAATTCATGCACGATCTCCGAAATCGAACTTCCCATGCAACGGGCACCCAACACCATGTCCCATTCGAATGCAGTCAACTCAGAACGAAGCCGCTCTCCTTGACGAGTCACAACATGTTGACACTCAACATGTATAAAAAAATTTAGGATATACATTAACTCTTAACAAAGGGAAAAACAATTCCTTTATTGAAATTCCTCTATTGAACATCAAGAAGCAAATACACTAGAAAAAAATTCATACATGTGACTTACATATATGCAACTGAGCTCTTTGATAAAACATTTGCACTTATAAACAATTCTAAAGAACCTCCAATTTCACCACACTGCTTGTTGCGGCAAAATTTGACTTTTCCAAATGCTGTTTCTCATGCTCACATCTTACGGTGCTGTTGGTGAAAGTTTTATCGCAATGCTGGCAACTATAAGGAGTTGCGCCTGTATGCGTTCGTTCATGTTGCGCTCTAGCGAAGAAATTACAAAATGTCTTATTACAGTAAGTACACCGAAAACACTTTTCTTCGGAACGAGTTCTTTCATGGTCTGCTTTCAGACTTTTGCAAGAGAATTCCATAGAGCAATAGCTGCACTGGTATATTTTTTTCTGGGTATGCGCTCTCTCGTGGGCATTTTTATGCCCAATGGTTAAAAACGATCTATCGCAATATCCACAGAAGTAGCCGTTTTCATTCTCATGCATTTGTTCATGTTTTATTTTCCGAGATTTCATGCGGAATTTTCTTGGACAGTAGCTGCACTGGTGAGTCCTTACCTGGGTATGCGTTTTTTCATGAATAACTTTGTGGGAAGTAGAATGGAAGGATTTATTGCATACTCTACAATGAAAGGGTTTTTCCCCAGTGTGTACTCTTTCGTGAGTCACCTTTTGTGAGGGGTATTTAAACGTCTTGGTGCAGTAACTACACTGATGTGGTTTCTTGACTAGGTTACTTTGTACTTCAACCTCGGAATTCCCACGATCACACGTTCCGAGTGTAAAACTGGTCTGCAGCGCGTCTCTGGGTGATGAATCTGCATCATCTGTGAATTGTTTATTTTCATTCTTAGCAACTTCACTTCCAGGCAAAGAAATTCCGTTGTCTAACCTGGCTTTCGTAATGGATTCAGAACTTCTGGTGACAGCATCCCCGGCCTCTGGTTTAAGTAACCTGGTCCTTTCAAAGACCTCATTCCCTTGTCCATAGACGAGTATCAATGTCGGGAACTTGTCGGAACCAAGGATTCTACACTCGACGCTATCTTTCTGGAGTGAATAGGAAATAAGTGGCTCGCTACTTAAAATGCGGAGAATAGTGGAGCATAATTCTTCAACTATTTGGACGTGCGCCATTACGTTCCACTCTGGATGCCAATTCTCATTTTTGTGTATGCCGGTCAATTTTCTATCTGAAAAAAGGTAAAAAATAAAAATATATTAACATACGATTCTGATTTTATGATAAACTCTATTTTGAACTATGATTGCACTGCACTCGTTATGCCATATTTTGACTAGCATACTCCAACAACACAGGTAACCATATACAAGGGGCGGTCATAAAGTCATTGCATGACGGAAGACCGAGAGATGGGGCGACACTGAACGGTGGAGGATTTGCTGGATGCCGCTTTTAGTCAAGTCCTCCTTTTGGCTTTTGAGGAACTGCTCCACCTTGAAGACGACCTCGTCGTCTTGGAAACGCCGTGCATGAAGCGGGTCTTTAGGCGAGGAAAGAGGAAGAGGTTTCGAATGGGGCAGTATTTCGAAACCCAGGTTCGCCGCAACCTGCATGGTCTCATGTGCGGAATGCGCTGGCGCAGTTATTCAGAAGTCTGACCCCTTTCGACACCCTGCCTCGCCGCTTTGACTTGATGGCCTCTAGTAACTTCACCACGCTTCGCTTCCACGCTTATCTGCTCGCACTTAAAACGTCAGCGATACATGGCAACTGTCTCGTACAATCGGGCATTGTCACCATAAAAGGACACTAATTCCTCATGGATTTGTTTGGCGTTGTTTCCCTTCAAATGCAGGAACCTCATCATGGCTTGCACGTTCAATTTTCCAACAGGCTGCACCATTTTGCTTTATTCGCTCTGGCGGCGTTTAGCGGTACTGCACCACACATTCCCAAAAGCGATCGTTCTTTCATGTTGATTTTAGTGACTTTATGACCACCCCTTGTAAAACCACAATCTGAGAGAATAGGTAGCACTCAAAGTCAAGACTCCAGCCAAACTGCACTAATAAATGGTATCAAAAATTTTTTACCTTAAAATCATTGAAAATTAAGTCCGAGTATAATTTCTATCAATGAATTCATGGATATTTTACATTACAAAATCGGGAGAACAGTTTCTGACCAATTTAGGCAAGGACCCATAAATGAGAGAACTTTTTTTTGTAATCCGCTTCCCTAAAAATTCATTAACAAACCTTCCCAGCCCCTATACTAAAACACTATTCTGATGTTTTAAGATGAAAATTAGGTGCTAGAATTTTAAGATAACTGAATATTTATTTATTAACCCACAAAAACTTTCCTCGCCCCCCCCCCACGATAAGAGACCCGAGTCTTTTCTTTCGAACTCAGTTGACCGTGTAAGTGGAGATTTTAATTCGCTGCATGTGCCGTCCATGAATGGCTGATCCACAAGGTGGGACCAATTGAGAGACATACGGTCTTCATCTCTTCCAGAACTCTTGTGCAATAACCAACCAGAAGACCCAGGATAGATTAGACTGGCTTCTTGTTTCAGATTCTGCTGAACGTAGATCAGACTGCTAGCTAGAAGCGTGCCCATATTCTAATCATGACGCCGTGCTCTGTGCCTGGATTCCCCATAGATACCAGTATTCCCCAAACTAGATGTGGCATAATAGGCAGGAAGATCCATGATAATTTACTGTCCACCAAATCAATTATCCAAGAGGCTAATATATGAAGCAGAAGCTAGCGATCATTTCATAGGACCAACTAAATACAGCTAATATAACTGTAAAATAGGCCTAGGAGGGTTTTTTCACGCCATACCTCCAAATAATAATATTAATCATTTAATATTATTTGCCTTTAATAGTAAAGATATATCTGGCTTGCGAACAAGGAGCCATGCTCTATCTAACCTATGCTTATGGGATTTGTTTGATAGCGACATCTTCCACGTCCACAGTGGCTTAGTGATTATAGCATCGGGAAGGTAACCAGAGGGGCTCGAGTCCCGGCCATGGAATTTTCTTTACTATTTTTCAATATTAACATTTTTCTCTGTACTTACTTTTCAAACCCGCTTATCCGTTAGGGGGATCTCCAGCAATCGTGATCTTCCGCCATCAGGCGCATGTCCTCCCTGGTAATACCCAAGCGACTTGAACCCAGATTCTCCATGTAGTCTAGCCACCTGGTGTCCACCGACCCCTTGGTCTCTTACCCACCGGCTTGGAGAATAACTGCCTAGGAAGACCAGTTTGCGACATCCGTATCATGTGGCCATACAAGTGCTATTGAGATCTCTCAATCCGGAGAAGTAGCGGCTCAACACCGAAAGACTCCCTTATAAGCATTTTTCTCTTTTAATAAGCATTTTCAGATACCAAAGGTTTTATTATACAGAACTAAATTTACTAATCCCTTCGATAACATCCGAGCATGTCATTATAGATAGTATGCATGCGAGGTCACGCATGGTGTGCTTTGTGCAAGACTACACCAATTCACCAAAGCTGAGACAACTGTAGATTTATACTGCGGTTGAGATTTTGATTGATATAACATGCACTGAAAATACATGACCAATTATTTTATAAAAACACAGTAGAGGCTCAATTAACAGATTTTTTTTTCTTCTTTTTATTTTTTTTTTAAAGAATTATTTTAAAGGTAAGATTTTATTTTCTCCTTCAATCATCCGATTTATTTATTTATTTATTTTTTTTGTGTTTTCATTTTCTAATTTTTTTTATTTTTAATTTTCAAATTTTATTTCAGAATTATTTCATATTTTACTGCATATTTTCCATATGCTCTTACGTTATTTTTAAATTTTAAATTTTTAGGGTTTTCCAAGAGGCCTAAAAATTTTTTGTATTTTTAAAAAAATAATTATTTATCTTGGCAATTAAACAACGTGGCTACATTCAACTTAAGTATTTGTGAGATTCTATTTCATTTGATCATGGTTATTTTATTTATTTTTATTTATTTATTTAGTGTACATACATTTTAGTATATTTTGATATACAGAAGGAAAAAAAATCCAGATAGGTCCCTACAGCCAACAAGGTAGGTCCTTGGCTATAATATTCAACAAAAAAAAACACAATTACAGATACACTACTCCGACCCCACTGGACCTAAACTTCATAGTAATGTAGACCTTGCCTGGGAGAGCAATCTGGATACTGAATTTCACTCCTTTACGTGCCTAAATAGCACATAGATCTTTTGTCCTCTCTGACTCCCACCTCCGTAATTCCAATCCCAGTCAAAACTAAATAGTGAAGGTGGATATGCCCACAGCAAGCTACATTCCGAATTTCAACCTTCTACCTCAAAAAATGTAGAAATTATGAACGGGACGGACGGACATTATAAAACCAATAAGTACACTACCTGATCAAAGGAGTTGGGACACCCCTGTGAACACCTGGACTACGTAAACCTCAATGCTGATGACTACAGGACCATTCTGGATAACTGGGCACTTCCAGAGCTGTGGGAACACTTTCATGACGGGCCGTTCCTCTTCCAGCACGACAATGCACCTTGCCACAAAGCAAGATCCATATTATTATTATTATTAGCTAAAGCACTCAACTTGGAGTAACTAAAATAGAAAGACTAGAAGACATCCAATTTCACTGTAAGAGACATTTGGTGAGGTGAACCAGAATATCGGTTTATTGTATAGTTCATAAACATTGAGTCTCAATATAATAATTTCGCAGTCGTCGGGTAAAATGATGGCAAATCATAGTACAGCCAGGAGACTCACATGAAAAAACTAAGGAGCGTATTTCAAATGGAATATCATTCCATAATCTAATAGCGTTGTACGGGAATCGTCTCGTTTTGGTATTAGACAGTTTAAAAGGAACAACAATTAAGAACCGACGAGTTTGGCGGATGTTATTCCCTATAGCCATCCAATCCCTTACAAAAGCTGCTGGGTGGGTTTTGTCCCACAAGGCTTCAGTCAGTTCAATGGTCAAGGCAATGTTACTTATACACCTTAGAGTAGGCAACTGGTGACTGGAACATTTCATAGTCACGGAATCTAATCTCTTCATTTTGAAAGCAGTCCTGATTACTCGATTGTAGGCTGCCTTTAACCGCTTAAAGTTGGTTGCTGTAGATGAAGACCAGAACACTGCTCCGTACTCTATCTTCGGCACTATTACTGTCACGACGAATTGCCTCATTTGTTTTAAATTCAATAGCGATCTTAACCTTTTAATCAGATAAGTTTTTCGCAACAAAGAGGTAATAATTTGATCGATAAAATCATTGAATTTAAGGCTGGCGTCAAACTGGATACCAAGTATTTTGATGGTCTTTTGAGGAGATTTCACTTTGGGCCCAAATATTATATTTGTTTTTGTCAAAATAAGACATAGTCCTCTCGAATTGTACCAATTTGATAGATAAGTAAGATCTTGGTGGAGAAGATTCATGACTTTATCATGATCCTGCAGGGGATATTTTATAAATAGGAAATTGTCATCAACATAACTACACAAGTCAGTATTGAAGGAATGGTTAAAAATTGATGCTGTTGTCACGGCAAACATGAGAGGGCCAAGGCTCGAACCCTGTACTATACCACGATTTGACATTTTTTACCAGAGGGGATAAGCTAATTACATTAATCCTGTCACTAAAATAATCCTTTAATAGTTCTAAATAGTTGTTATGAACTCCAAGGGAAGATAGGTCATAAAGGAGTTGTCTTCTGGAAACTGTATCGAAGGCCTTTGAGATGTCGGTTTGGGCTACTATAAAGTTTAAACCATATCTGACTGGTTTGACGAGATGCGGGTTCAAGAACTGGATTGGCCCGCCCAGAGTCCTGATCTCAACCACATCGAATTGGAACAACGTGTGAGATCCAGGATGGTTCGCCCTACATCTGTCCAGGAACTGACCACGACACTCCTCGAGGAATGGAGGTCAATACCTGTGGGCACATACCGTAAACTTGTGGACAGTATGCCATGTCGGGTGGAGGCAGTGTTAGCAGCTCGGGGTGGTCCTACACACGCTTTTTGCAGCTTTACAATAGGGCAACAGGTGTCCCAACTTCTTTGATCATGTAGTGTAACTCTATATGTGGTAACAAAAACTAATATGGAAAAATTAAGATTAGCGAGAGTTGGGGTTAGATCAATTGGTTAAAAAAAAAAAAAAAGGTAATGGCGATGTTCAGAGAGGAACGTAGAAGGGACCATCAAAAAGTTCCCGGAATTGTAGTAGCACCGAAAGTCTGGAAAACGACGCTCTATAACAGCGTCCCCTACATCCCAGCTGCACACACGTGTGGTTACATCGTGTTTGGACAAGTCACTCGGGAGCTGCAGCGCGTGCTTGTAAGAGGGTGTAACACACGGCACGATGTCAATGGGTACCAATGTCAGCAAAACCTTGTACGTCCAGGTTTTGACAAGTTTGCGGGAGAAAGTGCGACTTAAACGGACTGAGAAATTCCGAAACAGACGAGTCCTGTACCACAACAACAAACCCTGTCACGCGGCATTAGTGGTACAAGAATTCTTGGCACAATGAAAAATCCCAGTGCTGACCCAACCCCCAAACTCCCCAGACCTTGCCCCGTGACTTCTGGCATTTCCAGAGATTGAAATTAGGACTCCAGGGTCAACGTTTTGTGTCAAAAGAAGAGATCGAAGCAAGTGCGACAGCCGGTGTCAAGTCCATTCCAAAGGAAGAGTTCACATTCCAAAGCCCTGTTCTATTTCGTCGAATGGCGGACTCGCGTTTGGTGAGGGTGTTGCAGTAGCGTGCCGCATTGATGGTCCCTTGATGGACGAAATCAATGAGAATCACCCCTTTCGCATCCCAGAACAATAATCTTTCCTGAATTTTTTCCTCACTTTGGTGTCTGCCATCGTGATTTGTATTCAAATAGCCTCGGGCACACCTATCTGCTGCTACTCTTTCTTCAAACTGATTGCACGCTACGACAAATGTTTCAATATCGGTGGCGACTATGTCAAAAAAAAGTGGAAGGTGATGCCATGCAGTATTTTTTTGGCAATATAGTTTCAGTGCGGAAAAAAAATGACGAAACTTACGTTCGGAACAACCTTCGTGTAAAATAAAAAAAAAAACTGATCACTCAATGAACAATGGAAGACAATTTTTTTTATTTAATCTCCGTAAATATCAATGACGTACTTACACAAGAAGCATACATGTGATCTCCATATATGCAATTGAGCTCTTTGATAAAACATTTCACCTGTTAACAGATCTAAAGAGTCACTCGTTCACCAGAGCATTTGCAACGGCAACAACGTTGACGTTTTTCAAATGCCGCTCCTCGTGCAGATGTCTTTTGTTGCTGGTGGCGAAAGTTCGATCGCAATACTGGCAACTATAAGGCGTGCTGCCTGTATGTTCCCGTTCGTGTTGAGCTCTAGCGAAACAATTACAAAACGTCTTATTGCAGTAAGTACACTGAAAAGACTTATCCCCGATGCGAGTCCTTTCGTGGGCTGCTCTCTGCACGGTGCAAGAGAACTTCATGGAACAATAGCTGCAAGGAAAAGGCTTCTCTTTGGTAATCTTATGCAAACTCTCGTGGTCTTTTCTCTTCCCAATTCTTAAAAACGTCTTATTACAGTATCTGCAAGAGTAACGCTTCTTCTCTCCTTTATGCGTTTCTTCGTGTTCTGTTTTCTGAGATTTCGACTGGAACGTCTTTGGGCAGTAGCCACACCGGTAAGTCCTTTTCCGGGCGTGGATTTTTTCATGTATAACTTTCCGGGCATTGGTAAGGAAGGCTTCCTCGGTGTTTGTACTATGAAAAGTTTCTTCTCCAGTGTGCGTTCTTTCATGATCTACCTTTTCCGAAGGAAGCTTAAACGTTTTCGTACAGTAAGTACACCGATATTGTTTCTTGGCAGGAACTCTTTCTACTTGAACTTCAGAATACCCAGAATCATATATTTCGAGTATTAAGTTTGTCTGCAGCTCTTCTCTTTCATCAGATACGGATTCGTCGCTTATATTCTCAACAACTTCACATACAGGCAAACAAACTTCATTCTTCAACGTAACTTCCTTAAACGGAAGATCATCCACAATAGATTCAGCATGTGCGGTGACAGGATGACCGACTTCTTCTGTAAGTGAACAGGCTATCCATTGTCCGTAGTAGAGTATCACAGTTGGGAACTTGTCGGAACCGAGAATTCTACACTCAGAACTACCGTTCAGGTGCGAATAGGAAACATCCGCCTCTTTACTTAAAACACGCAGAATCGTGGAGCATAACTCTTCAACTATTTGGAAGTGCGCCATTGTGTTTCGCTCGGGATGCTAATTCGCATTTCCTATCATACGCCACTCAATTTTCCATCTGAAAAGGGGTAGAAAAACAAAAATTCTTGTAATGAAATCGGAACATGTCATTCTAATTGTAAGATGAACTCAATTTCGAAAGTTGCTTTTGAGTTCATTTGATTTTTGAGGATTGCACTGCACTCGTTATACCATACGTAATTACACTATATGATCAAAAATATC
>JAHWFO010076621.1:0-26726 GCA_023313115.1 Rhysida immarginata | reverse complement strand
AAAATGATCAGTAGCTGGAGATAATGAAGAGTTAGCAGACTATTGAGAAAGAGTGGAAAGACGACAGAGAAAGCAAACCTTTAGCTCCGTGCTGTATTGAGCAAATGGGAAGCAAGTAAATAGAAGAATCGGCAACCGCTAGACTACACAAAGTAATGAATGACCAATTTTTGCTTCAAGACATCGTAATTATCCCGGGCAACGCCGGGTACCTCTTCTAGTTATATATATAGGGGATATAGATAGATAGATAGAAGATTTCAAAACTCTTTTGGCATACTTTAATCATTAAAGTTTTTTGTTTGCATATTGTTTGGTTAACATTTTTAAATACTGTTCTATTCTCATTTTTACATATTTAATTATGATAGTTGCAAGTACATTTCAGCATGAGAAAGAGAACAATATAGTGATTTCCAAGAAATAATTGGATGGATTTTTTGCAAAAGTTTTTCTGCCTTCAACTGTCAACCGAGAAGTAAAACACCCTTTAAAATCATATGATTTATGGGGTTGTTTTAATAGTCAAAGTGTTGTTGAATTGATTTTTTTTTTGTGAACAGCCGGTTCCATACAGAAGTTTATATAGAAATGATGGAATTCTTTGTCACTCAATTATTGAAAAGATCTGTTCATCTGAAGTGTACAGATAATGTACCAGCTTTCAAACAATGCAAGCTTATACATTCAAAAAATCGGAAAAGAGAAATAAGTGTCCTGAAAATTTGCCTGCTATGAATCTAATCGAAAATCTATGGGCAATCATGATAAATAGAATACAGACCCTTTGACAAAGGACAAAAAAGATCTCACTGAATGCATCCAAAGTGTTAGAAATATATTACACAGAAACTTTGCCCTGACTCTAAATATCTTCGCCCAAAAGAAGTGGGACTGTTTTTATGGCAAAAGGTGATTCTACAAAGTGGTAAAATCAATTATGTTTATAAAAAAATAACAGCTCTCTCTCTCATACGCCGACTTACTTGCTTCGTTTGCTCGAAATCTTCTTGACTCATAAGCAACGGGAAAAATTTTATTCCCATACTGTTAGGCTGCCACAGCACCTATTGCCTCTGTAGATGCCTCACAAATCATATTCAATGGGAGCATTGACTAATGCTCTTTTTATCGCCAGAAACGCCTCATGCTGCATTTGTCCCCACACAAAAGGCTGCTTCTTCTTCAATAGTAAGAATAAGGACGCTGTAATCGAAGAGTAGTTAGCTCTCAACTGCCTGTAAAATTGGGCCGAGCCCAGAAACGACCTCAGTTGATATAGTCCGTGACACCAGCCATTTCCTGATGGCTTCCGTGAGCCTTTCCTCACACGCTTTTTTCCCATATGTTATCAGAAATCCCAAATAACCTCTTTCCCATGTGTTTTCACCTCTTTGACTCCAAATTGGCATTTACTAACCTTCAGGTACAATCGGTTTGCTTCCAGCCTTTGGAATACTTCCTCTGTAAGCTTCTTGAAGCGCTCCATCGTTTCTGCTTATACCAACACATCGTCGAAATACGAGACAACACCTTTGTTTATTAGAGGCCATAAAACTTCGTTCATTGTCTTTGCGAACGTTGCCGCGAACCCCTTTAATCCAAACGATAGTACCCTATACACGAATAAGCCAAACGTCGTTTTAAATGCGGACAAATAACAATCTTCCTCTCGCAATCTCACCTGATGGTAGGCTTGTAAAATGTCTCGCTTCACATAGAAACGGGCTTCTTGCAGTTTGTCTATTAAGGAGTCGATTCGCGGAATGACGTACAATTTTTCGTGATCCTGTTTATCTTATAATAATCAATACACATTCGTAGTTTGCCGTCTTTCTTCTTAACAAATAACACGGGTGACGCATAGTAAGTAGTAGTAGGTCTGATCAATACCTTACTTAGCATATCGTTACCGTTCACTGTAGCTCCTCTTTCTCTTCTTGGGACAATGTGCACAATCTTGTGTTGAATGGGGCAGCTGTTTGTTCTAGCTCTATCCGGTGCTCCGAGCCCCACTTTGGTGGGAATTCTGGAGTTAACTCTTTTTAAAATAAATCCTTATACTTGGAGATCAGGCTACTAAATTCCAGATGGATGCATGGTGTCTGTTTACTGCGCTGTCCTTAATAATTAACAGGTACAGAGCTGTGGCTCGCTCTGCTTCCTCCTACACAAATTCTATATTTCCTGGACGGTCATAAGTAACTGGGAGTTGTATCGAACTATTGGGGCAAACACTGCTTTTGGCACCATATATTTTGAGCCCTGAGCGCGTGGGTAGGGGATGCCAAAAGGTACCCACAACGAAAATTCTCACCCACGCGCGGCAGGAGCGGGTTGTTTAGACTTGCCCGGGGAGGTGTAACTTGAGCAAGGAGCAGACGAACGTTAGAACAATAATAAACATTTTATTCAAATGTAGCCTTAAATAAAAAATATAATATGTAACAATCTTGAGGGGCCCCACAAATAGTAGGAAAGATAATACTAACTCATTAATTAACAGACCAAATTATTATTATCGGTTTAAATACTACCATAAATAACATAACTATAGCCTTTTTGTGTCCTCTCATATGCTAATTCTGCCTCAGCTGGTGCATGAGTGGAACTATTTGACCAGCAAAAACCCAATTACAGAGACAGGCACTTGTCACTGCTTGCACCCCGCTACTAGACCTCAAGACGAATAGAGGGTTCTCAGGAAGGCATCACGCTCTCCTGTACAAAGTTCCAAATTCCAGTGGCCCTTAAAACTAGCACACCACTGGCTGGGGGACAAGGGGAGAGAGCAGTAACCCCTAAAGTAATATTGACTGACGCTTGGATGCCACACAAACACAACGATACATCATACACCCCCTACTCGCCTTTTGGAATTACACAAACCAACATGGACTGACCCGTCAGAGAGGGTTTTTCCATCATATGCTTCTCAAGATAACGCATGATAAAATATATCAAATCCGGATTCACGCACCCAGATTAGCCTTACAAATACCGAGCAAATTGCCGGATAGCATCACAACGCAAACGAAGATCGCTAAATTAAAACAGAAGAACAACACTTCGACAAAATAGTCACTTGAACCTACAGAAGCTCCTTCTACCAATCAGCATTAGTGGGATTCAAATATAAAGACCCATTAACATTACGTATGTTACAGCTGTTCAATGTGCATATAAGAGAAATCACGACAGCACTTGACGTTCATTTTAAACTTGAGAATGCACTTGATGAGAACCAGTTTAAACAGGCAGGAAAAAAAATCTGTTCCGATGGGTTTAAACACGAGTTCACAAATGCAAAAAAGGATCCAGAAATAAGGAAATATATAGAGTTGATCTCACCAAGGATACACCACCTCATCATCGACTTCCTCTTCCTCGTTGTCCTCGAACCCACCATCTACTCTAACTTGGCGTACTGCCATAGCACGCCTCTTACACGTCTCCCCCCCCCCCCTGGGTTGGAAGATTGCATGGCTTCAAACGATTGATATGAACCGTCATCTGGTCATGGTGATGGCCACCTTCGATCTGATAGGTTACGCCTGTAACCTTATCCACCACCCGGAATGGGTCCAAAAATTTAGCAGCAAAGTTTTTCTTGCGCCGATCCATTCACAATAATCATACGTGACTATCTACATCAATTTGGCGCATATGCTTACGTTTATTCAGCTGTTCCAAATTGAGCATTCTTTTGACACGATCATATGAGCTTACCCATTGCCTCAGAGCGATATTGACTCATTATGTGGCAGTCATCTTCCTCTGGCTGCTGCTCTTCAAACTCAGATTTCCATTCCACTGGCATCATGGGATAATAACTAAATAGTAGGTATGCCGGTATTTCGCCTAATGACTCATGTCATTGGGTGCGCAGTGAGAATAGGGCAAAAACTTATCACCTGCTTCCACTCATCAGGATGATTATTGCACAACGCTTGAATGGCCTCACAGAGCGATTTATTACACCGCTCTGCGATACCATTCGAGGTTTGACGATAGGCCGTGCTGCTTATGTGCTGCACCCCCAAAACCTGACACACCCTTGAAAAAAACTTCAGCAGTAAAATTGGCCCCCCTGTCGCTTATGACCTGCTGTGAGATGCTATACATGCACGCAAGCAGCAGAACAAAAGCATTAGCCACAGAAAACAAGTATTCAGGTATTGCTTAAGGAAAACAAGTCAGCACATCAGTGAAAACAAGAATGTAACAGCTACCCGTTTTGGACCGCTCCACAGAACCGACAGTGTCCTTCACGATTATTTGGAATGGGTAGGAGGTACGGTGCCCGCGTAAAGTTCTTCTTAGACCGCTGGCAAACCAGACAGTCCCGGATGTGCTTCGTGACATCGCGTGCCAAACAACCCAAAAATAGCCCTTATGTACAGCATGAATCGTCGCACTTATACCGTGGTGCCCCCCCCCCAACACATTGCCATGGTTTTGTCGTAACACATCCATACACAATGATTCGGGGAAACCAAATTCATCCCCTGCCTGCCATGTGTTTTTCTTGTTGCCACGACAATGCCATCATCAATCTGAGTCTTAATCAGTTGCCCCCAGGGGTCCCGCATCTGAGCATCTTCAACCACAAAATCTACATTGTCACACTGCCATGACAGCAAATCCGCCACAACATTAAGCTTACCAGACAGGTGATGGAAGGACAGCTGGAACTCCTCTAGCTGCAACGACCAGTGCAACAGCCGCTGATTTCTGTCCCGCATTCTATTCAGAAATACAGGTGGCTGATGGTCCGTCATCACCTTAGTCGGGAACCCTAATATAATGTGGCAGAAGTGTGCCACGGCCCGCACAACAGCCAAAGTCTCCTTTTCTATTGTGGAATAGTTGAGTTGTGCCCCCTTAAGCTTTTGGCTGAAAAAGGCAATTGGGTGCATGATCCCTTCCACCTCCTGTTGGAGGATGGCCCCAATTGCACGCTCGAACGTGTGCCAAAACAAACAGTATACAATAATCGGGTGAACGGAGCACTGGCGCCATGGACAGGGTTTTCTTTACCTTATCCAACGCCGTTGACGCTCAGTGCTCCAATAAAACCTAACAGCCTTCCTAGTTAGGTTTGTGATCGGTACTAGGGTGTCCGATAGTTCTCGCAAGAAGTGCTGATAGAAGTTCAGGGAGTACCGAAAAGAACCTACGCCCCCGTAATTCCTCCAGAATATCTTAAATGACAGGGATAGGGAAGTCCACGAGACTGGTGCGCAAATTCACCTGTCGCAGGTCCAAGGTCAACCTGATCTCACCATTTTTCTTAGGGACCACATGGACAGGTGAATTCCAGGGGCTAATGCTGAGCTCGATTATTCCCGCTTGCTCGAGTTCCAATATCTTCGCCTTGTATGCCTCCCAGTTAACGTATGGCACCTTGTATTGGTGTTTGAAAACCGGGGGCATATTCTCCACCTTATACTCGGCTTGGAAACCAGTCACCCCTTGCACACAAGCCATGTCATTCCTAAACAAATCCTCAAACTCATATATCAAGCATATCAACTCACTTTCTTCATTTGCCCCCACGTTGCCCACATTGAGGCCCTTTATGGGTGCACACATCTCCATTGCTCATATAGTCACCCCTCTCTCTCCACTCCAAGGGCTCTGTGTACAGTCATACTACACAAATACTCCTGTCTATAATCAACAAAGACAGACCTCCCAATCAACATACCACTTCCACCAATCACACAAGCACTCAGTGGACGATACGCATCCACCTGTTCCTTGACCACCCCTAATCCAGAAATAACCGATTAACAAGTCCCTGTTTGGGCACCAGATGAGCCCTGAGCACGTGGGTGGGGGGTGCCAAAAGGAACCCGTAACGAAAATTCACACCCACACGCAGCAGGAGCGGGTTGTTTAGACTTGCATGGAGAACTCTAACTTGGGAAAGGAGCAGAGGTACGTTAGATCAATAATAAATAGTTTATTCAAATGTAGCATAAATACAAATAAAATATGTAACAATCTTCGGGGGCCCCACACTTAGTAGCAAAGATAATACTAACTCATTAATTAATAGACCAAATAATTATTATCCGTTTAAATACTACCGAAAATAACATAACTATAGTCTTTTTGCTTCCTCTCATATGCTAATTCTGCCTTAGCGGGTGCATGAGTGGAACTATTTGACCAGCAAAAACAACACTTAATCCTAGAAACCCAATTACAGAGACAGGCACTTGTCACTACTTGCACCCCACTACTGTACCTCAAGATGGATAGAGGGTGCTCAGGAAGGCGTCACGCTCTCCTTTACAAAGTTCCAAACCCCAGTGGGTCCTTAAAACTGGCACACAACCGGCTGGGGAACAAGGAGAGAGAGCAGTAACCCCTTACGTAATACTAACTGACGTTTGCACGTCACACAACCACAACGATACATGATACACCGCCTACTCGCCTTTTGGAATTACATTAACCAACATAGACTGACCCGTCAGAGAGGGTTTTTCTATCATATGCTTCTCAAGATAACGCTTGATAAAATATATCACATCCGGACTCATGCACACAGCAAATTCCGAGCAAATTGTTGGATAGCATCAAAACGCAAACGATGATTGCTAAATTAAAACACAAGTATAACATTTCGACAAAAGGCTCACTTGAACTGATAGAAGCTCCTGCTACCAATCAGCATTAGTGGGATTCAAGTATAAAGACCCATTAACATTACATATGTTACAGCTATTCAACGTGCGTATAAGAGAAATTACGGCAGCATTTGACGTTAAATTTAAAACTTGAGAATGCACTTGATGAGAACCACTTTAAACGGACAGGAAAATAAATCTGTTCCGATGGGTTTAAACACGAGTTCACAAATGCAAAAAGGATCCAGAAATAAGGAAATAAATAGAGTTGATCTCACCAATTTATGCGTGAAGGCACCGCTGACTTCTCATCTTAGCTGGTCGCTATAATAACAGCAGGTAGACAAGAGAACATCGATCGCAACATTCCACTGGTGAAGCTCTAACAGAATGTTCCACTGGGGTTTTTGTCGATCTCATTGTAAACATGACTGATAATATCATTTGATTATTATTCTATACAGTTTGCAAATGCATCTGACACATTAATTCGAATATTATAATGTAAGCCAACTTTCTTCGAACATCGCTCATTGACCAAAACAGGGGGGGGGGGGGGAGGAGACGAACCAATGAACGCAGCTGCAAGTGAGCTTTCCTGTACAACACTCATTGTTGCCCAGAGCTATCACTCTATTTTTCACAAAAGTTCTCACTCAACGTCTTTGTTGGCAACTACATTTCAGGTAAAGCTGCAACAACAAAGCTTAGGTAAGATCAATGCCATTGTTCTTATAGCCTCCCAACATTACGATTACCGTTAACAATAATGGATTAAAATAAATAAAAAAACAAACATCGCTAAAAACTCTAATAGCACAAATCATCAAAAAATGAATGCATACAAGCTCCACCATGCACTCACAAACGCCTACAAACCACCAGACCACGCCCACAACATTCATGCTCAAACGATTCACAACATTAATTAATATATAAACACACGGAAAACGCAGGTAAGAAAATTAATTAATTTACAACATCCCCTACATAACGAAAAACACACTGGCACAATTCACATACGCCCCCCCCCCCGCTTAATAACAAACTAACCAAGTTCTTCAATTCCTAAGGGCCTCATGCATACCACAAACACGACTGATAATACAAACACACAAATCCCTATATGACTTTTATTGCTAAACGGTGATATAGCCTGTAAATATGAATCAGGGCCCTCCGTGTTACACTGGGTTGGACCATGCATCCCATTGCCATTAATATTTACAACTCTACTGTCTTTCTTACCCATATTTAATGCCCGATATTCCACTCTAGGACGAGCTCGCAGCTTATACCTCCTCTAGGGACAGGGGATCCCGTGATCTGCACTATTAAAGTCGCCACGATTTCCTTCATCAAACCCCAATTTTTCTTGACCACTCATGCGTTTGTCAACAACTTCAGGTCTATCCGACACATAAGGTGTTTGATAGCTTACCTGACCATTCCTTGGATTATGGACTGGACCATGTAAAGCTGGTGGATACACCACCTCATCTTCGACTTCCTCTTCCTCGTCGTCCTCAAACCCACCATCTACTCTCCTCTGGCATACTGCCATAGCACGCCTCTTACGCTTCCCCCCCCCCCTCCCTGGGTTGGAAGAATGTACGGCTTCAAACGATTGATATAAACCGTCATCTGATCTTGGTGGCAGCCATCTTAGATCCGATAGCTTACATCTGTAACCTTATCCACGACCCGGAATGGGCCCAAATATTTAAATGCAAATTTTTTCTTGCACCCACCCATTCTCAATAACCATACGTGACTACCTACATCAATTTGGCGCATATGCTTATGTTTATTCAGCTGTTCCAATCTGCGCATTCTTTAGTTAAAATCCAATGAGCTTACCCATTGCCGGACTTTGGTTAACCGGGCAACCAGCTCAGAGCGATATTGACACATGTGCCCGTTATCTTCCTCTGGCTGCTGCTCTTCAAACTCAGATTTCCATTCTCGCGACATCATGGGATCATAACCGAATAGGAGGTATGCCGCTATTTAGCCAAATGACTCATGGCATCAGGTGCGCAGTGAGAACAGGGCAAAATTTATCACCTGTTCCCACTTGTTAGAATGATTTTCGCATAATGCTCGAATGGCCTCACAGAGTGATTTATTACACCGCTCTGCGATACCATTTGAGGTTGGACGATAGGCCATGCTGCTTTTGTGCTGCACCCCCAAATCCTGACACACCCTTGAAAAAAACTTCAGCAGTAAAATTGGCCCCCCTGTCGCTTATGACCTGCTGTGGGATGCCATACATGCACACAAGCAGCAGAACAAAAGCATCAGCCACAGTCGGAGCAGACTGTTCCATCGATGGTATTGCTTCAGGAAAACAAGTCAGCACATCGGTGAAAACAAGAATGTAACAGCTACCCGTTTTGGACCGCTCCACAGACCCGACAGTATCCTTCATGATTTTTTGGAATGGTGCCCACGTAAAGTTCTTCTTAGACCGCTGGCAAACCAGAGAGTCCCGGATGTGCTTTGTGACATCGCATGCAAAACCTACCCAAAAATAGCCCTTACGTACGGCTTGAGGCATTGCCCTTATACCGCGATGGGCCCCCCAATACATTGCCCTTGTTTTGCTGTAACACATCCATACACAATGAGTCGGGGACCCAAATTCGTGCCCTGCCTCCCATGTGTTTTTCTTGTCGCCACATAATTAGGTTGTGTTCAACTGAGAAAACACCTCCATTTCGTCGCGCAACAGTACCATCATCAGTCTGGGTTTTAATCAGTTGCCCCCAGGGGTCCCGCGTCTGAGCATCTTCAATTTTTTTAACCATTCTCTGTTGGTCCCTACAACAACTACATTGTCGCACTGCTGTGACAGCAAATCCGCCACCATATTAAGCTTACCTGACAGGTGATGAAAGGACAGTTGGAACTCCTCCAGCTGCAATGACAAGTGCAACACCTGCTGATTTGTGTCTCACATTCTATTCAGAAATACGAGTGGCTGATGGTCCGTCATCACCTTAGTCGGGAACCATAATATAATGTGGCGGAAGTGCACCATAGCCTGCACAACAGCCAAAGCTTCTTTTTCTATTGTGGAATAGTTGAGTTGTGCCCCTTTAAGCTTTTGGCTGGAAAAGGCAATTAGGTGCATTATCCCTTCCACCTCCTGTTGGAGGACGGTCCTAATTGCACGCTCGGACGGGTCTGTCGCCAAAACAAACGATATACAATAATCGGGTAAACAGAGCACTGGCACCGCGGGCAGGTTTTTCTTTACCTGATCCAACATTTGTTGACAATCAGCACTCCAATGAAACCTAACACCCTTCCTAGTTAGATTTATGATCGATACTAGGGTGTCCGATAGTTCTCGCAAGAAGAGCTGATAGAAGTTCAGGGAGCCTACAATGCTCCACACATCTCTTACATTGCGGGGCTCTCTCAATGGTTGTAATGCCACAGCACTCTCCGGGTCCGGTCTAGAGCCTTCCGCGGAAATCAAATGGCCCAGATAGCAAACCTCGTGAAGACAGAATTGGCACTTGACTGGTTTTACAATCATTGGCACGAAATCGACTGAACACCTATCTCAAAACCTCTAAGTGTTTCCTAGAAGGTAGTGGTTGAGATGAGGATGTCATCCAGGAATGTGTGGACCTACCGACCTATCTTCTCCCGTAAGGCGGAAACTACATAGTTATGAAAAATATGGAAGGAGTTCTTACCTCCCTGGAGCAGCCTCGTCAATCGAAACTTACCCCAGTGGGGCCTGGAAGGCATTGCATTCTTTAAGGGAATTAATCAATGGGATTTGAAAATATCCATTGTTCAAATCGAGTAACAAAAAGAACCTATGCCCCTGTAACTCCTCCAGAATATCCTGAATAATAGGGACTGGGAAGTCCACGGGACTGGTTCGCAAATTCACCTGTCGCAGGTCCAAGGTCAACCTGATCTCACCATTTTTCTTATACAGGTGAATTCCACTAGCTAATGCTCGGTTCGATTATTACCACTTGCTCCACTTCCACTTCCACCAATCACTTAAGCACTCAGTGGACGATACGCATCCAGCTGCTCCTTGACCACCCCTATTCCAGAAATAACGGATTAGCAAGTCCCTGTTCGGGCGCTAGATGAGCCCTGAGCGCATGGATGGGGGGTGCCAAACGATACCCACAACGAGAATTTGCACCCACGAGTGGCAGGAGCGGTTTGTTTAGATTTGCACGGGGAGATGTAACTTGAGCAAGAAGTAGATGGCATTAGAACAATAATAAATATTTTATTCAAATGTAGCATAAATACAAATAAAATATGTAACAATCTTCGGGGGCCCCACACTTAGTAGCAAAGGTAATAATACTAACTCATTAATTAATAGACCAAATAATTATTATCCGTTTAAATACTACCGTAAATAACATAACTATAGCCTTTTTGCTTCCTCTCATTTGCACCCCGCTACTGTACCTCAAGACGAATAGAGGGTTCTCAGGAAGGCATCACGCTCTCCTTTACAAAGTTCCAAACCCCAGTGGCCCTTAAAACTAGCACACACCTGGCTGGGGGACAAGGGGAGAGAGCAGTAACCCCTTAAGTAATACTAACTGACGCTTGGATGCCACACAACCACAAAGATACATCATACACCCCCTACTCGCCTTTTGGAATTACATTAACCAACATGGACTGACCCGCCAGAGAGGGCTTTTCCATCATATGCTTCTCAAGATAACGCTTGATAAAATATATCAGATCCGGACTCATGCACCTAGCTTAGCCTCACAAATTCTGAGCAGATTGCCATATAGCATCACAATGCAAACAAAGATCGTTAAATAAAACAGAAGAACAACATTTCGACAAAAGACTTGAACCTATAGAAGCTCCTTCTACCAATCAGCATTAGTGGGATTCAAGTATAAAGACCCATTAACAGTACGTATGTTACAGCTGTTCAATGTGCATATTAGACAAAACATGACAGCACTTGATGTTAACTTTAAAACTTGAGAATGCACCTGATGAGAACCACTTTAAACGGGCAGGAAAATAAATCAGTTCCAATGGGTTTAAACACAAGTTCACAAATCCAAAAAGGATCCAGAAATAAGGAAATAAATAGAGTTGATTTCACCAATTTATGCGTGAAGGCACCGCCGACTTCTCATCTTAGCTGGTCGCTATAAGAACAGCAGGTAGACAAGCAACATCGATCGCAGCGTTCCACTGGTGAAGCTCTAACAGAATGTTCCACTGGGATCTGCGTCGATCTCATTGGAAACATGACTAATAATATGATTAGATTATTATTCTAAACAGTTTTCAAATGCATCTGACCCATTAATTCGAAAATTATAATGTAAGGCAACTTTCTTCAAACATCGCTCATTAACCAAAACGGGGGAGGTGGGGAGACGAACGAATGAACGCAGGTGCAAGCGAGCTTTCCTGTACAACACTTCTCCTTGCCCAGAGCGATCTCTCTCTTTTTAACGAATCTCTCACTCAATGTCTTTGTTGGCAACTAAATTTCGGTAAAAGCTGCAACAACAAAGTTTAGGCAAGATCAATGCCACTGTTGTTACAGCCTCCCAACCTTACAGTTACCGTTAACAATAATGGATTAAAATAAATAAAAAAACAAACATTGCTAAAAATTCTAATAGCAGATATCATTAACAAATGAACACATACAAGCTCCACCACACACTCACAAATGCCTACACGCAACCAGACCACACCCACAACATTCATGCTAAAATGATTCACAACACTGTAATTCATATAAACACATGGAAAACGCAGCTAAGAAAATTTATTTATTTACAATATCCCCTACATAAATAAAAACACACTGACACCAGTCATAATTTAATATACAATGTCGCTTGGGCCAATGAAAATCTGCATTCTGGTGCTGTACCCACTTCAGTCTTAATATAAAGTCAAAGTTGTCAATGGGTATAACGTTGAAATTTAGCTTGTCCTCATACTTGCCACTGGTTCCTATAATCTGGTATACTGCGAACTCAATAGGCACTGCTCGACTGTCAGCATACTTCACTTGTTTGTTCACTGAACACGGGCCCAATTTCAATTGTAGCTTCTGGTTGCCTCTTGGCTGATGTTATTTTCCAACGTGCCCATAACTATCAATGCCTTGCACTCATTTTGGCCCATCTTCAATTTGATGACACATAATTCATTTTCAACATATCTGTTTATGAAGTTGACATGAGGCGGCTTCTTATAATCCTGTTGTTTCTTATACTTGGGACAGTTCCTTGCCATGTGTCCTTGTTGTTTACATTTGTAGCACTTTCCCATAAATGCTTGCCGCTTTCTGAGTTGAGTGTTTCTACTCGTAAACGCTCCTAGCTGCATAGGTTCATCCTTGGCGTGTGCCCTAACCTCATAGTCTTCAGCTTTAAACCGCTTTTCTACGTAGTTGACTCCTGCTTCTGCGGTCTTGATATAGGCCATTCGTATTTTCACCACTAATTTTCTTGGGACTCCCTGAAGCATGAAATGCAACTTCTCTGATTCTGTGCTGTCGGTTAGGCCTTATGCTAGTTTGCGGAATTTCGTGACAAATTCTGTAACCTTCCCATTTCTTAGCTTGAGTTTATGCAGCTCCTTACACTTGGGCATTTGTGTCCTTCCCCTTGCGAATGCCTGTAGAAACGCCTCTTTAAATTCGTCCCATGTAACACTCGGATGTGGCATGTATCCCAAGACCCATTCGGCTACACTTCTTTGAAAAACGTCTCTATAAACTGGCCATATTCGTCCTTGCGTATTCCCTTGCTTTGCGCTACAGCTATAAAGGAATGCAAGAACAGCTCGGGGTCCTCTTCAGACTTAACCGCGAACTTGGGAAACTGTAGACTGTCTACTACTTTTTGCATGGGAGAGTTATTCGTTTGTTTAATGCTCCTGTAAGCTCTTCTATTGCTTTTTTCGCCATATTGCAACAAATTACCACACTTATAGAGTATCTTAGACAGATAATACTATTAATTACCAAATAAATGGATAATCTTAATAATGATAACAATTAAGTAAAATGCACTTATTATTATTTACTATAGCTGGGGTACATAAAAACTTAACCTGAGGTGACTGTACTATGCTTACAAATACACTACAACAACTTAGTGCTGGTAAAATATTGTACCGAGCACAGACCTGAGCCAAAAGTAGATGCCATGCTGTAAGCTATCATAAAAACTTAACCTTCGTCAACTGTACTTCTGTTAGCAATAAAAAAAAAGAACAACCCTTTTACGCAGTGGAACTTGATAAATGTAAAATGTAAATCCAACAGAAGTATGGCACGGGTTAAGTTGAGAGAAAAAAATATTTAACACCAACATTTAAGATAATTATATCGTTTGAATATAAGAAAGTATCTAACTTGTATATGGCATATAAATAAATGGGCATAAAGTTTAAGTTTTTCCACAATATCTATGCCCAGCGTTTCCAAAGAAACAATTAAGAGTGCTCAGTAAATTCAGAGGTTTACAAAACAAATGACAACTACCAAAATACCATAACTTATACAGGATGCCCGTCTCAGACGTGTACATACGGAATCTCTGGCTAATCGTCCGGGAAGGAGAACGTCAAACACCTCCTGGCTAACAACAGATGTACAATGGATTAGGAAATCGGCCTGTTAAACGGCTAAAGCACTCCGCTGCTATAACCACGAAAGCATAAAATTTATAAAGAGACCTCGAAGAAATTATAATTAATAGCTACAGAACTAAGCCTATTGAGTCTGAATGCGTTCACATAAAAATGTTTGAACAATAGTAAATAGCTTTGGTTATATACCTTACAAGCTAGCAAAGTCAGAGAAGAAAATCATCTATTTAAGTGATTTACAATTAGCTCGCTCCGGCAGCTCCCAGAAGATTCACCAGAATTGTAAAAGATTCTCAATTAATATTCCGCACGGCGCTGGCCTCTATTACAATTTTGTTGACGAGCCACAGCTACTAAAACAACAATAAAAATCCCATAAACTGAATTCGACACGTCTTTTTCTCCATACAAGCATTCTGGATAAGAAGATTGGCCTTTCCTTTCATCGTGATACGCTCCAAAACCGTATGAGAAAATTCCTTTCATGCAAAAGAGTCTAAAGATATGAGTGGCCTCCGTCGAGGTGTTCTTGCTCCACCAAAAACAAAGCTCCAGCTCCGATTTGAAGGCTGTCGAATCTTGTACCGGCATTCGCAATAATGGAGGCTGAGTATCCAGAACCTTCTACATGGCTCGCGTCATATAGAGAAATTTAATGGCTTTGGTGTTCTCCCGACGTCGACGTCTCTCTCGTTTCCGACTAAACCTGCTAGCTGGGTTTCTTCGCAGTTCTCCACTCCTGTCTCGACAGAGTTCATGCGAAAATCTCTGGCCTTTTGGTTCCTCGTGTATTCCGCCTTCACCCCTTCTTCCATTCGCACTCCAACGCCTCCAAACCTTCTCTGCCTGTCCTTCTCATCCGGCCTCGAACCCGCTTCGATCTCGACGTCATTACTTTACTTTTACTTTCGTCACTTTCTGTAATTCTTACGTCATTAGCTGCCTCTCTCTCTCTCTCTTGTAATAAAATATTCTCGTTCTATGCGTTCTTACACTGCTTTTTCCTGACACAAGACTAGATCCAAGTGAGACTCAAGCGTAACGTGCGGACGAACGGAAAAAACACAATCAGAAATATAATATAGAAGTTTAATGACTGCAAACACTGCATCTTGGTAAGTTTTATGATGGTAAAAGTTGAGAGCTACCTTTAAGTTATAACCTCGGTAAAAGTTTGCTTAAATACTTGAAGCTCATTAGATATAATGACTTGAAGCTCCTGGATAATAGCGAAAAACGTCGTTTTTCGCGTGAATTACAGTAAGAATCAGCAGCTATTATACCCGGACCTGGATGTACAGGGTGTTCCAAAATGTTTTAGGCAACTTTTAATCATTATATATAAAAACTATTACAGATAGAGACAAATGGTTTTCAACAATTTGTTTATCAACTCAAAAAGTTTTTTTTGGTATATTAGTAAAGTTCATTATCGGCACCATTTGTTGCATGGACAACATCTAAACGATATTCAACCTCTGCCCATGTTCTTGCTAGCATCGCCTCATCTACCAAACTTACTGAAAAACAATCCGCCACACTTTTGACTTTTGTTCTGTACATTTTGTCCTTAAGAAAACCCCACAGGGAAAAGTCCAGAGGTGTCAGGTCAGGTGAACGAGGTGGCCACAACAAAGGCCCATCTCGCCCAATCCACCGCTGAGCGAACTCAGCATTAAGTGCATCTCGGACTGTTAATGCCCAGTGAGGAGGGGAACTATCTGGTTGGAAGGAAACATTTGGTTGGTCGTCCTGAAGTTCTGAAATGCGTATTGTTCAAGGATGTCAAGATAGTTTGTGGAGTTAATGGTTGGCTCGATAAAAAAAACGGGCCAATAACTCAATCATATAAAAGCCCACACCACACTTTGACCTTTGGGCTATCACACTCGGCTTCAAGAATTTCATGGGGATTTTGTAATCCCTAAATCCGCATATTATGACAATTGACCTTACCAGACATGTGAAAAGTTGCTTCCTCACAGCAGACTTCAAAGTATCTTCATTATTGTCAATTTGTCGTAACATTTCTTCAGCCTGTGCTTGCTGTTGTGCTTTAACACTTGGTTTCAAAGCTTGCACAAGTTGAACTTTATAGGCATAAAGCTTAAGACGTTTGTGTAAAACACGGTGAACAGTTGTTCCATATATTTGGAGCTGTCTGGCTGTTGATCTGATCGACTTACAAGGGCTATGTTGAAAAGACTGCTGAACACGATCCACAGCCTCATTATTAGTGCTTGGTCAACCAGTTGATTTCCTTGGTTGAAAACTTCCAGTGGTCATGAACTGTTCTTGCCATTTCGCAATTTGGTCTCGAGTTGGTGGTGTCTTTCCATACTGTGTCCTAAAATTCCTTTGAGTTTGCGTTCCAGATTCAGTCTTAATAAACCACGCCACACATTCGCTTTCACTACGCTAGTCGATGTTTTCTGGAAACTGTCACAGGAAGGAAGGCACGGTGACACCTAGCGTTATAATGCTGCATCAAAAAAACTTTAAGCTGACATGTAACTTTATTGAAAAATATTTGTCTCTATCTGAAATAGTTTTTTTTATAAAATTATCAAAAGTTGCCTAAAACATTTTGGAACACCCCATACTTCAGGGCCATTTCCTGCCAGCCAGTATAAAACACAGGTGTTTTATAGCAGAGAAGTAGAGCCGACACACTCTGACCTGCCTCAGTCACGATATGACGTAACAAAGTGGAATGTAGTGATGTTAGAGGAGTTTGTTGGAGGAAGCCAGATATGCAGACAACAATATAGAGCAAACAGGAATTGCTGTAAACAGAATGCACGAGGAGCACGTAGGCAGCGATAGAGGCAGCAATCCTATAATGCTATTATGAAAATGCTGGGTCAAGGAAATTGTCAACGGTTGGTCGGGATCTTTGGGGCGAGCTACACAGAAACCCGCAGCTCAACTTACGGAATTAGAATTTGGATATCGGGTTTGAATTCGAAGATTATTCCCACATCGTGCATTATTCACGCTGTGCAGAGCCAGAAGATTATTCCCACATCGTTTACAAACATTTCTATACAACGGACACAGCCGTTGGGTTGCCACGAGGCTGCCCACGTCAATGAAATTCTGAGCTAGGAGGATCCAAAGCTAGCCCGGGTGCAATGCGTTTAAAGTTTCGGCTTTCCAGCTAATTTAAAGGGCAACTGACGTCAAAAATTTCACTGAAACTAAAAACGTTCTACTTTAAGTATCGTAATAATTCCGGGTTACTTATTTACTTTTCAAACCCACAGCCCTATAGAGGATCTCCAGTGATCGCGATCTTCTGCCATCAGACACATGTCCATCCTCGTAATACCCAAGCGACTCGAACCCAGATTCTCCATGTAGTCTAGCCAGTGGTTCTAGGCAGACCCCTTGGTCTCTTACCCACCGGCTTGGAAAATAACTGCTTAGGAAGACCGGTTTGCAGCCTCTGTATCATATGGCCATACCAGCGCAACTGAGATCTCTCAATGCAGACAAGTAGCGGCCCAACACCTAAAGGTTCACTTATTGTTCCGCTGTGCATTCTATCTAGTAGGGTAACACCTGCTACACCTCTCAGAAATCTCATTTTGGCCGCTTGTACCCGCGATTGCACTCTTTCAGTCATTACCCAATCCTCATGATCGTTGGTGAGAATGGGGGCAAAGATATATTTGAAGACGGAGAACTTGGGTTTGTTGCCCAGCTCGCGTTTCGTTACCACAGATCGCCACAGTTCACGTCTGACACAGCTTGCTGCATCAATCCGAGCATCTAATTCTTTTCCCTGCTGCCCATCACTCGTGAATGCAATCGCGAGATACTTGAATTTCTCCACCTATCTTAATGGGGCTCACCTAACATGGAAAAGACTAGATCTTCAGTCTGAGCCATACTGATCTTCATCCCAGTTTCTTCACATTTGGCTGCAAACCAGTCTAGTGCATGTTGAAGGTTAGTGCGAGAAGGCCCAAGGAGGAGAAGGTCGTCAGCAAAGAGCAACCTCTGCACCAAGCAGGTGCCCACACAAACATGCTCATCGCCTCGGCTGCCCCAGTCTATCCGGTCCATAAAAATAATGAACAAGAGGGGCAACAGCATACACCCTTGGCAGAGTCCAACACCACGGTCAATGGTCTTGGCTTGATGCCATTTATCCGGACACACATCTCAGAGCTTTTGTACAGAGACATAAGAGCAACCAATAATTGCCCATCCCTCCATACTCTTGCAGGACTTGCCAGAGCTTCTCTGTCATAGGCTTTTTTGAGGTCAACAAAGCAAGCATAGACATCTTTTGCATACTCCCAGGATTTCTCTCCAGTTGGAGAGGAAACACAGACATCTGGAGAAAACAGTGCTCCCCCGACAGTTTGGAGTTGACTATTTCCCGCCTTCTTTTCTCCAGACACATAGCATACACTTTCTCAGGAATGCTGAGCAAAGAGATGCCTCGATATTTGTTGCAATCTCTCTGATCTCCCTTTTTGAAGATAGGGATCACAATTCCTGTCTGCCTTTGCTTAGGGGCCTGGCCGGATATCCAAGCAATCTGACACACCCGAGTCAGCCACAGTATACCATCCTGATTTAAGGCCTTTAACATCTCGGACCAGATTTCATCATCATCATCTGCAGCTTTGCCAGTCTTCAAGGACTTAATTGCCCATCTGACTCCTGCTTCGGTGATACTACCATGACTATTCTCTGCTCCAAGATGCACCTAGTATGCTTCAGTTGTTGTGGTCACCAGAGTAAGAAGAGATGCAAAATATTCCTTCCATCTATGCAATACTCTCTCCTCCATTTTCAGAAGCCACCCATCTGAGCTCTTAATACTTTGTTATGAAAGAGACTTCTTTCCATGGAGGCGGCACGGTGTGCCAGAATATCCCATTCGCATTTAAAATTGGGCACCATTCCTCCCAATCACGCCTTTCCAGGTTTGGTCATCAGCCCTTACATGACAACCCACCAGGATGACAGAATCTGCACTCCCTCTCCTGCTAAGAGCAGCATCAACTTCATCTAGAAATAGTGGGTACTCTGTGACCGCATTCGGAGAATATGCAACGAATAGAGAGAGAGAGAGAATTTTTCCCTATTTGAAGCCTCATGAGACACAGTCTCTTACTTAACGGGGACCAATCTGCAACATAATCTGCCAGCTGGGGATTTGTGAGTATCCCCACCCTCCTTCTAAGTGCACAGTACCAAAACCAGGATGTTTCGTATAGGTAATACCTATGATATCTAGTCGATATCGTTTGGCTTCCTCCACTAACTCTGATTCCTTTCCCATCATGGAGAATATGTTCCAAGTGCCGATAGACAGCACCCATCCGTTATCACTTTACCCGTTTCTTCTCCTGGGTTTAGGCATGACGGCCCCCGACTGTTTCCCAAATGCACTGGTGGGGTTTCTCGGAGGCATTGCTCCGAGATAACAGCCAGGAGACTGTCGACTATTTTTCCAATGAGAGCCTCTGCCTAACTCCTGAACGCGGGTGACTTTAACCTGTGCTACACTCCATGCAGTGTGAATTCTCTCATTCATTGACATCATGAAATATATTTTTTTGGATACTCTTAGTCTCACTTCTCAACCATGAATTTTCTAGTAAGGGTGACCCTAAAGTAACAGTACTACAACCAGCATAGGTCACAGAATCCCTGAAGCACCCAAACCCCTGACCCACGGTAAGAAGTTTAATGATAACTGGTTCTTTTAGTTTGTTTTTTTTTAATAAATAAAAGCTAAATTAGCGTGTTTTCTGCAACCAAGAAAACGCGAACTTTGTTCTTTTAACACCAGGGGTAGGTTTATGATGTCGTTAGTGTCAAACATCTGTTAGATCTCATATAGTCATAAAGGCAAGGGGATGATTTCGCGTGCATCTCACAATGATAAAATGATAATTATTACGTCAAACTTTCATATACCCAGTGGCGCAATTGGTTAGCGCATTGACGGTCTGAGCCAAAGGTTCCTGGTTGGAATCCAGGCTATGGAATTTTCTTTCCTATTCTTCATCAATAATAAAATGGATGTTCTTTCGGAAATAATTAATAACTTTGTAACATTTAATCTAAATCCATATGAATGTGATCCTCTTCAACAAGACCAGAAACAAATACCCAGAAAGAGGCGATGAGAAAGAAGTATGCTTTTACGATAGCGAAGAATCATCCATCGATAACGATAGTAGTGATCATGAAACTGGTTCTGAGCTTGATTCTGCTGATGCTGAAGTACAAAATCCTGATTTATGGTAAATATTTAAAAAAATATTCTATTTTGTACTTAACTATGTCCTTCCAGTTTCAGAAGTTTTATGAGAAAACAAAGTCGGGACTGCATTCGCATTCAACGGCACTCTACCTGGTGTAAAAGCAATTGATTCTGCTAGTGATGGCTTTATGTTAAAGCAGTCATCTGCGAAATGCTTATGACAGAGCCTACTGTAAACAATGGGGTGAAATTTTTCCGATTGATGTTCAACAACCACTGCTTTTATAAAACAACATCTTTTGAAAATAAAAACCTTATTTTATCTCCGCCAACTAAGAACTTTGGCAAATGTACGGCACAACAATAAACCATTGTAATTAATTAGTTTTTTGACTGAGCTTCAACGAAATTGCTAGATGGAAGGAAGAAAGTTACGATGAAAGCCTATGCACCTATCAGCGTGTTTGGCAAATAAGACGTCACAGCATAAGCTGTGTCACAGAAATTTTTGTTGCTTTGGTACAAATGACTTCGGTTGTAGAAAAGTTATAATTTTAATAAAAAAAAATAATTTATAAACCAAATACAGATGTTGAATATATGGAGTCTACTTATCAATTTTCCAACGTAAAATTACAACGTTTTGAAACTTCAATTTTGGTGTCAGTTGCCCTTTAAGTAAATTTCTCTCAACGTTTGTACCTGTCTATCGCTTATTGAGAACCAGAAGGTCGTTGAAGAATTTCTGTGCTTCTAAGTGTCGATCAAGGACTGTTAAACTTACTGATTAAGAAATTCAGTACGGGGAATTTGGGAGTGGGGGCAGCCGTAGCCCAGTTGTCTCGCCTTGCTCAATGCAATGGTGGAGTTAAGCAACCTTGGGCGCGGCTAATCACAGGTTGGGTGACCACCTGGAAATTTCCATCTCCCCCCGTGCTTCGGAGGGCACGTAAAGCCGTCGGTCCCGGCTGCTGCGACCATCATACAGCAGTCGTTAAGATCATCATCACCCCCCAGAAATGGGGGTTGTGCGTAGGGCCGACCCCCCTGCCACATAAAAATGATACAAGGTCTAGAAACAAGCGGTGACGCTTGGGGCTAAGGGCTGTAAAGCCTATAAAAGGCCAATGATGATGATGATGGAATTTGGGAGTGCTTCCTTCTCATTATATCCTTGAATTTGCGCACTCGTTAATATTCCAAAGTTTATGTATCAGAGCTTTTTCTGACGATAGCATTTTTTATTTCTGTTGCTCGGTTTAGTGTAACTTTTACCTGTTGGGATTAACGGTTAACTTGGGTGGCTATTGCGTTTCTATTTCTTGTTCTCGCTAATTCATTCACGTGATGGAAAGGCGTTATATGTACTAATGGAGATGTAATTTACTAATTGTTTAGCAACTTATATTTTGATATCCCAGCAATTAAATTGCACGACGATTGTGAGGAGAAGAAATTTTCTCTCTCTCTCTTTACACTGGCGATCAGTATTTGTAAGCATCTATAGGTGCCACTGTAATAGTGCTTAACAGATAGTTCTTAGCTATATTATTGTTTTTTTATGAGAATAGCGTTCCACTTTCTCTTACTGGACATTAATTGGTTTAGCTGATTAGATTTAAAACCAGCCTAGTGGTTGGGCCATTGTGATTTGTCCTTTATAATTAATTTTAATTAATTGTTAAATAAATACTCATTTTTATTTCACATATTCTTTCAGTGGTACTTCTGTTGGGTAGTCTTCCAGTGCGTCTACTGCATATCATAATTTTAGTCCCTAACAGAAGTACTGTAGCATAGGAATATTTTTGGAAGCAGAGCGTTATGGTTTGGCGTTATCGGCCTGGGTTAGAGCCCAGTATCACACTTTGCTGACCATATTTGTTATGGTTTCAGCAGCGTTTTCTTGACGGGTCTCCTTGGTTGAGCATTTGCCCGATATTGTGCTCGATAGCCTTAGAGTTTAGTGGGATATTACAAACATTTAGATGGCTAGATCGATTATTTTTATAGATCGATTACAAACATACAATATTGGTGTATTTAAATAAACTTTTGACAACAGTGACTGTTATTAGTGACTTAGTGCGTATTATTTGTGTGGATTTTCGTACTTGATTTATGCTGCTATTCTCCTTTCTAAATTGTGTTTTTTTGAATGTAATCAGTGAACTGCGACGTTATCGATTTCCAGCTATAATATCAGCGAATACTGTAGCCTCTGATTATTTTTGAAGCGCCCACTCAGTTCTGTTCTGGTAGTACAGGCATTGTTGCTACTGAATGTAGTGCTTCGTTTATTAAGAGGTGTAGCGGTCGATGTAAGACTCCTTGGTATATCTGGAATAAAGATGGCAAAAGGAAAAATGGAGGATAGGTTCACTAATGAGTTAAATATATTGAACTTTATTAACACGGATATTAAGATATTTAACGAGATGTTTGCCACGGTGGCTAGTAAGACTACAACTATGGACGATAAAGATAAAATGAACGCTTATTTTTATACTTTTTCGTTGACGATGGAAGAGTGTCTGGTAGCTACTGACCTTAGTAGCTTGGAAGAGGCCATGCACAAATTGGACGCCAGGTTATATCCACAGTTCAATGACGAGGATATGTCATGGGCAGAAAAGGGGTATGACAGACATACAGACAATTCGACATGCTTATGTCGAGCTAGTGTGTTCAACAAAGCGGTCATGCTATTGAGGATTTCGTTTTAGTATCTAGTTTGGATGAAGTTGGAAAAGTAATGAGTAAGAATAAAAATAAGAAGTATGGGTTCGCAAAGGAGCCGAAGTATTACGATGTTGTTAGAGATCATGTTCATTCGGTAATTTTGACCAATGTTAAGAGAAGAAGACGTCGACGTAATAAGTCAACATCAAAGGTTATTAAGACTAGCCGTGAGAACCAGAAGTCTCAAGTGTTGTTGTTAGTTAATGATGACAAAATGGTGCAGCAAGAAGTGGATAGCTGGGATGAAGAGATTAGTTCATTGCATGCAACAGAGTCAATAAGCCAAGAGTGTTCGATGCAACTGGATAAGGATTTGACCGATGAAGAGGGTGTAAATCTGCTTCGAAGTAAAGTTGGTGATATGTCGAAGTTGTTATGAAGGAAAGAGCGATTTGAACTAAATATGTACTGGACTTCGGGAGTGTTATCCAAATGTACCAACTGAAAGAGTTGCTGGAAATTTCACAAACAGGTATAATTGACGTAGCGGATTAAAAAATCCTTAGTGGATACGTGTCGAGAATTATTAGAGAATCACTCTTTATCAAAAAATAGTGATTATGAGAGGCGTGAACTGCTAAGTTACAATAAGGGGAATCGAAAAGAGAAATCAGAGGAATTAACAGATTTTAAGCAAGACTTTTCAAGGAGTCTGGCTAAGGGCCTTGTTCCGCTGCAAGGTCTAATAAACCTTAATAATATAAATAAACCCATGGAAGAGTTTATCTCACAGCATTTTAGCCATGTATTACCGAACTATCGAAATTACACGAACATAAAGCTAGGGGGTTGCAAAATATTAAAGAATATGGTAGAAGTGAAAACCGGCAAAGCTAATTCAACCATATCCGATTTTCATGGAAGAAATAAGAATAAACAAATAGAGTGTAACAGAGAAGATTGCCAAATTAAGGTTTATAAGATGTCGCCTCAGTGTGGTAGTGAAATTGAGTATTCGCATATGTGCAGTCAAATGAATAATCGCGAGAACACAAATTGTAGTAAATGTCATGTAGTGTTGGAAGCGATTTCAAGACTTAAAAGTAGAAAATCTCGAATTGAGCGATTGCTTCGTCGACTTAATAGAAAGAACATTACTGTGGCCAAAGATGGTGCAAAGATGGATTGTAGAGTAAAGGAAGATGAAAATAGGATGGAAGAGCAGCCATTGGCATATACAGAGTGTTTCAAAAATGTATAATTCAAACTTCACACAGATAGGAGGCACGAATGTGAACAGATTCTGTTAAAACATGAGGGATCGGAACTAAACATTGCCAAAGTAACGTTAGAGGGGGAAGCAGTAATCACAGTGCACATGAAAACACATGAGTAAGTGTGCATTGTGCACACGTTTATTATGGAACTGCGAATCCACTGAAGCTCTATAAAAGATGCTCAAAATGTGAACCAGCCATGGCCTAACTTGCATGGTATCGGCGCAACATGGACTCCCGTATGCAGCCAAAGATTCCGGGCATTTCTCTGTCGTCTGAAACAACCGCGATGCGAGCTGCCAGATCTTCAATGCGTGTCACAGGTGTTCGGTACACAACTGATTTCATGTGTGTGTACTGAAAAAGAAATCCTTGCCAAAGAACTGCAACCTGTTTATGTTGTGCCATCATTTTCATGCTTTATCACTTGTCATTTGCTCCCCCATTAAATTGACAATGGTTGAGTTCCGACCCCTCATGTATTAACAGAATCTGTTCATCTTCATGCCTCCTACCTGTGTGTGAAGTTTGGTTTATACCTTTTGCAACACCCTGTATATCTTTTAGGTCGTGCGGATTTAATAAGGGAAATTGATTCAAAATTCAAAACGTAGGTGAATTCAGTATGAAATCTGGTAAGAAGATAGTTAAAGGAGCAAGGCATGATCGATTTAGGTCTCGAAGTACACACAAGGACGTAGTAAACAGGACGTAGCAGATTTTCAGAGTGGCAAGAGAATATGTAACCAACAATCCCTTACTAGGGTTAAAGAAGAGAAAAGTAATTATAAAACTGCTAGGTTATTTGACAGACAGAGAATAAGTAGTGAGCCAAATGCTGCAAAGAATATTAGAAAGCAGCAAAGAAATAAAGAGGCTGATAGGATAAAGGATCAAGGCAGCACTATTTACAGAAGTTATAAAACAAGGTATACGAGGCCTGTCCGGAAAGTATCCGGATTAACGCTACAAAAAAAAAAGAATACGGTTCGAACTCACATAAATTTTTAGTCACCTCTAAATTAAGCACCGTCTGCAGCATTTAGCCCAAGTGAGGCATAATTCATTCACGTGACGGAAGGGCGTTATATGTACGGACGGGGATGTAATTTACTAATTGTTTAGCAAATTATATTTTGAGATCCTAGGAATTAAATTGCACGACGATTGTGAGGAGAACAAGTTTTCTCTCTCCGTCTTTACGCTAGTGATCAGTATTTGTAAGCCTCTATAGGTGCCGCTGTAATAGAGTTTAAGAGATAGTTCTTAGCTAGATGTTATTATTTTTTTATGAGAATAGCATTCCGCTTTCTCTTATTGGACATTAATTGGTTTAGCTGATTATATTTAAAACCAGCCTAGCGGTTGGGCCATAGTGATTTGTCCTTTATAATACTCAGACATATTCTTCAGGTGGTACTTCTGTCGGGTGCTTCTGGGTGGTACTACGTCTGCTGCGTGTTATAATTTTAGTCCCTAACAGTACTGCAGATTGTAGCGTCCCCACCCCCTCAAATCTCAATTATGGGGTACTTAAGACTCAGCGTTCAAGTACCTGGGGAAGGAAAAGCTAAAGTTCGAGACCGATATAAGAGAGACTCCTAACACCACTGTGGCTGACTATAATCAATTTATTCTCCCAAACTATATCTATGTTAACAAAATATACATGCCTTAAGACTATTGACTTATCCTGAGGGGCCCCCTAGTTTCATGCAATATGTCAAAGTTAAGGTTTACATAACGTGATTTTTTTTTTTATAACAGAATCAACAACAATCAAACCAGCCGGCACTCTTGTCAGAAGAAAAGGACAATCCGCAGCTGAATAACAGTCTACTTGAGGCGAGGGCGACCGCTAGACATTGAAATTTGGGTGCTGCGATAACTCACAATGCCGAATCAAATATTCCCAGAAGACTAGCGCCTGAACGCGCAATGCTCTCCTTTAAAGTTTTAAAAAGGGGGGAGGAACAGTGACCCCTCTTGGTCAATGTGAGCTACCCATTACAATTCCCATTGGAAGAAACTTCTCAGTGACTTATAACATGTACTATATACATATGCAGGCACTTGTTCTCTCATTTCAATGGTCAATATTTTGTGCCGGATTACCACTCGTGCCTCAGAACTTGCTGACTGATATCCATTTTGTTGGCAAGAGTGCTTAATAAAAATTAGATTCCTTAATTATTACTCTATTTTTAACCAGCTGTCGATGTTAATGTAACCTTATTCTACTATACA
>JAHWFO010076618.1:0-11822 GCA_023313115.1 Rhysida immarginata | reverse complement strand
ACATCTAAATGATACAGTAAGCTAGAGGAACACACCAGCGTATAAAAATTTATATTTATTCCATGACTGTAATTCCACGATTTTCAATTTTGATAATTTTGATAAAAAAAATTGATGCAATTTGAAAATTAAATTTTTAATTACACTTTTTAAGGATTAATTAGTTATATAATTGTGAAGATATTTTTAATTTGAATCCTTTTCTTGATTCCATAGAAGATTCTATTTTAAATATTTCATTTTATAAAAAATTGTTATCTATTTTGTTTTTTTTTGCCGTGTAGAATATTGAATTTTAAACTTGTGAACTTTTATATTTATTCATTTTGGGTGACCTTTTTAATTATCTCAACAAGGTATAATAGATAAAATAAAACATTAGAAAAGCTTAATTCTATTTTGTGAAATAAATGAATTTTTAAATTTATTAGCGCCAAAGCCAGCTAGTCAGGGGACTTTGTCAGCTCTGTTCCAGCTCTCTCGTTAGCCACGTGCTCCAGCAAAGGAGGGGGGGGGATTCATCGACTCGTCGGTGTGATTTCCCATGCTCTTGCCCTTGTGTGTTGAGGAATATCAAATATATTACCACAGATGAATATATAACTATTCCCCTCTTTATTATTTGACAATTTTTAAGGGGTATACGGCTTTTTTAAAGCTGTATACAACGTAAGAAAACACGCTCGCCAACGTATCGATAAACTACACGCCATGTTTATTCTCTCTCGACAAGAGGCTCTCGCTCCAATCCGTGCACGCGCAGTGTTAGATCGTGATTGCAAATTGCGCCTATGGGAACAGGCACAGGGTGCCGATAATCGAGTACGACTCGCGTCGATGCTTATCAAATCGAGCTTCTCAATCGCAGTCGTAGTCGTCGTAGCGACCAGTCGGAGCTATGGGAACCAGCCTTAAAGACAAGGCCTGAGCGCGAAAACGTCAGACGTTGTTACTTCATCATCCGAAGATACGTTTAATCGCATTTCTACCAATAATAATCCCTGAAATGCGATTAAACGTTTCTTCGGATGATGATGTAAACATATCTTTCGTTTTCGCGCTCAGGCCTTATCTTTAGGAGGCGTTGGCTAGGACCCGTTATATCGTTGGCCTCGGGTCGCAATATGATGATGTAACAATGCATGACGTTTCAGTTGTTTGGCTTTCTTTCTAGGAGGTGTTGCCAAAGCCATGGCACTACGTCACTTGGCATTGTTGCGAGGCCAACGAGATAACAAGGCCTGGAAGCGAAAAAGTCACCTGACCAAGTGGGTGCTAGCAACAATCCAACCTTCATTGTCTCCATCTTGGATGTTAACAGTCTGTGTTTTTTCCTTTTGTTGGAAACAATGAAGGTTGGATTGTTGCTAGCACCCACTTGGTTAGGTGATTTTTTCGCTTCCAGGCCTTGTTATCTCGTTGGCCTCAACATTGTTGAAACGTCACGAAAACCGATGGGATATTTTGAAATATGAATTTTGTATTTTAGATAAACAGGGTGTTTTTGAATTGAGTGCAGATTTTTTGGGAGATGATAGAAGAGGTCCTTAGAAGTATTTTTTGCCATATGAACATGGGGTCCCCGCAGCTCCGTTTACTTACAATACTGCATTGAACAATCAAATGACACCGGGACGGAATGTGCGTTGGTAGGCCTAGATTATTTTATTTTTAACAATTAACACAAGCAATCTACTGTAATAACTTTTAAAGTAATTGTTTGCAAAGAAATTTCAAGGTGCACGTGCTTGTCTGTTGAAAAGTCTTAGGACAAACTTCGTCAAGGAGATTCCATGGTATCCAATCCCTTTGTAAAATACGATTAGTCCATATAGAAATGAACTAATCGCATTCTGGGAAAGCAGTAGGTAAAGATTTGTTTTAAAAAGTTCACTTGATGTACTTTTTACATGTGTAAAGTTAAACAAACGGTATAAATCGTTTCCACTGTTTCCACGCGTACATCAATCCATCATAAGGCGTTGCGAATTGTGCTATGAAGCAAATGGCGGTCATTTCGAACAATTACTGTAAAAGTCATACAGTAGATTGCTTGTGTTAATTGTTAAAAATAAAATAATCTAGGCCTACCAACGCACACTGCGTCCCGGTGTCATTTGACTGTTCAATGCAGTATTATAAGTAAACGGAGCTGCGGGGACCCCATGTTCATGTGACTTCTAAGGACCTCTTCTGTCATCTCCCAAAAAATCTGTACTCAATTCAAAAACACCCTGTATAAGTAAATAGAGTATAATAAAATGCATTACTGCCAAACATGGGTCATTTACTTTTTTAATAAACCATTTCATTTTAGATTTTAAATATCCTTGCTTTGTTTTTAAATTTCTTTTTCCAAGACATCATAAAATCCATCCGTTTGCAGGCTTGTTTATATCGCGTCGGCTTTGGTGTTGCCTGGGCACTCAAAAGTCATCTGACCATCGCACAATGTGCTATTTAAAAATTCTAGGGAGACTTAAATTCTTACCTCGGTTATTTCGTTTATTTTTAACAGAAGCTGTTTTTAATGTGATTTAGAATAAAGATAGTAGTATTGGACTATCTCTATATAGTAATATTTCATAGATTAATAAAATTTAGTAGAATAAAGATTGTTCGTTTTTTTCGCAACACTCTTCGAATGTTTTTGATGGCCTACCAGATCTAGAAGATGGTTGATTTGTAGAAGTAGAAGGTAGAGAATCAGGAGAGCTTATATTTTCTTCTAACCAACGTGAATAGATATTCAGAAATCGGCTACGATGTCTATAACATTTGTTCCATCTTATTTCGATTTGTTGGCACAAGCTTCTCAAAAAGGCCTTTAATTTTCTATTAATGTCTTCAGGGAATGTCATCTCGCCAAATTGTTGGAAAACAAATTCATACCCTGCATCGCAGTGCCAGTTTTACTACTCCCGGTCCAAACTTCGAAAATGTCACGCCAGGGGATAAGGGAAGCCATTCTGAAAGCAATGAAATAAAATTAATAAACTCAAGTGTACGCAACAAGAATTTTTGTTATCTAGCAGCATAGATGCTAATAATTAATAACATAGGCATATTAAAAAGCCATATACGTCCATATAACAAAGTTGTTGTCCAAGTAAATAACAAATATAAACAAACTGGAGTGCAGTAGAAAAAACGTTATTATTACAATATTCTTATCAATTTAAATAGATAAAACCGATCACTCATATCTAGCAGAACACTACACTAAGCACAGATATTAAAATAACACATAGGCAAACCGTATTCTTTATACAAACCAACATGAATCATCTCCCTTCTAAACTAGGAGCCACACGTCTGCTCGTGATGTTTGTTTTTCAGATCATATTTGTGACCTCTTGCGCATGTTTAAATACAAAATAATTAACAGAATTTTTAAAATAGGTATATATGAATGTGCCATGATTTTACTTTAATTTACGTTTCAAACACTTTCAAATTAAACCCCCCTAGATAGTAAAAATATCACACGGTGCATCGGGGTCTTAGTAATAGCAACGCCACCTAAAGAGAAGGCTTGTTCACTGAAATGTCATGCGTTGTTACATCATCATCAGAGGGCGAGATTTAGGGCTTATTATTGGTAGAAATCCCTAATTGTTGGTAGACATCTAATAATTATAATAAGCCCTAGATAATGCATGGCATTTCCGTGAACAGGCAACACCTCCTAGAAAGAAAGCCTGCGCACTGAAAATTCATACATTGTTACATGATCATAAGAAGTCATAATTTAGGGCTTATTATTGGTGGAAATACAATTAACAATGCTTTTTTTATGATGATGTAACAATGTATGAATTTTCAGTGTTGGAACAAGCCTTCTCCTAAGAAGGACGCACCTAGCTCTAAGAAAAAATGAACAAGTCAGGTTTGCGAGAAAATTAATTCTACGCCAAGGACCCGCTCGTGAATGATTAGAATAATAATAGATGATATGAGAAAATGTCCTTAGTTAGGTTTGCGAGGAAATTAATCCCAACGCCAGGGACCCAGAAGGATAATGAGCGTCTTGATGTACTGGTTTACGGGAATATTAATTCCAACGCCAGGGACCAGCACATAAGGCGTAACAGAAGGTGAATATCGCCCTGAAAAGGGCGCACCGTGAAATGAGAATAATAAAATGATACCTGAAAAGAGAGTAGAGTGATACCTTGAAGAGCTAATCCTGTGTGATCCTTCTTTAGCACACACCTAGCTGCGAGGTTACTCCCCCCCCCCCTGGTTCTATACATTTATATATGATGGCTTCGTCCAAATTAACTAAGTTGAAGTCGGCTAAAGAGCATTTGCTAGTGGCGGATGGTAAAACTGTGTCCTGCGAAAAGGCCTACCTGGATGCCTGCTTGGATGCTAGGTTTGCTGCATTTGACCTAGTGTTCAACGAAATGTTAGAAGCCCTCCGGGATGAAATAAACGGTAAGTATAGTGCACTGGAGGAAAAAGTCGAATCCCTACACAAAAGTTTTGAGGAGAAGTTCGAAGGTATCAATAAGGAAATTAAGGACTCTCGTAGAGATGTTATTGACAAGATAAGCGAACTTAAGGAAGCCTTTGGGAAATGCTCCGGGACTCCGAAGGCAAGAAACTCCACGGAAGATAATCCAGTTGATAACAGCAAGATAAGTAATGTCTTAAAAACTATTTCCTCTTCTAATAGTATGGAGTCTATGGATATAATAGAAAATAGTGACTGTTCGACAAACGGTGGCTGTAAGAGAAGTCACTCTGATAGAACTGATGAAGAAGTGGATGACAGTCCCTGGATTGGTGTCACTAATAAAAAATTCAGAAAAGGCACGAGGATCGATAACCTAAAGACCGTCTCCAGAGTAAACGAAGAAGTCGTCAGCGCGTCTAGAATGAGGAATCTGAAGAATGGACAAGGTCGCTCGGCTAATGAAGACCATAGAATCACGAAGAGGTATGTACCGCCAATTATCGTGCGGACTCATGGCGTCCCGTTTAAGACGATTTTAACTGAGCTCGAGAAGCATGTTCATACGGGCAGAGCTGAAACCGTCAAAGTTAAATGTGAAGACGAAGAAACGCACAACAGGTTAGTCTCTGGAATTAAGTCTGATAATACCTTAAAAATTCAGCATCATCAACTGAAGTCGGAGAAGGTCTTGTAATACGTGATACGTAATGTGGATATTACGTATGACCTCGATGACTTCCAAGAAGACCTAAAAAGAGGCAATTACTTCCCGGAAAAATTAATTCGCTTGAGGAAAGCCAAAGGAGCCATTGATATGCCGATGGTTTTGGTTCTGCTCCCGAACTCCGAACACAACCAGTCATTGAAAAACATAACACGTATTGGGCCGCTTGCAGTAACAGTGGAGGCCTTTCGAGGGAACAAGAAGCCACTACAGTGCTACAACTGCCTGCGCTTCGGACGGAAGATCCCCGTTGTAATAAATTTGCTGAGGGGCACCAGTCAAGAGATTGCCCAGGATCAAAGGACAAGACCCCCCAAAGTGCATCAGATGTGGTGGACAGCACACTTCAAGTTACACGAAATGTCCAAAATATCCCCAGGTTCAAAGAATGCCTAGTTCGAAAGTGACAGTTGGCAAATCCTATGCTGCTGCTGTGTCTACGCCGGAAGATAAAGGCCTCAACATCAACGACCTACCAGGTATGTATAAGCAATTAGAACGTATCTTTCATCTGTTTTCTAATCTAGGCAAAAGTTACCCACAGTTGAGTGGGCTCCTTACGACCAACTAATTTTAGTATGGCTGCACAACGTTATACTGTAATCCACAAAGGTGAACTTCGGTGCGTGATATGGAACGCCAGGGGCATTCCCCGAAAGCGTATCGAGTTTCACTATTTTCTGTTAAAGCAAGAAATCGACGTTGCTTTATTGAGGAAAACTCATCTCAAACCAAGCCAAGACTTCAAGCTACCTGGCTATTGTGTGTACCGTAAGGATCGAATGGCTTCAAATGCTACAAGATGTGCTTCTGGGGGCGCTGCGATCATCATTAAGAAGGGAATTCAACACCAAGAATTATTCACCAAGTCTTATGCGGGTATGGAATCGGCCTCCATCATTATCAATGACATCTCCTGTGGTGAAGTGAAGTTCGTGGTGCTCTACAATTCACCTAAACATTATCTTGACATTAGTGAGCTTGATGAACTCTTCAGTAGTGACACTCCAGTCGTCCTAGCTGGTGACCTAAATGCCAAACATCCAAGCTGGAACTCCAGAACGCAGTATTACAACGGCATAATCTCTATAGGTACATACAAGGTAGAGATGATATCATCGCTGCTGGACCTGTGGAGGACACCTACTACTGCGACCACTCCCCTAGTAGTGACGCTTTGGACATGTCGCTCTTGAAGGGTTTCTTCAAACCGTACAATATCTTCACGATTGATGACCTTTCTTCTGACCACAAGCCTGTGGCGTTGAACTTTAACAATGTCGACATAAATTTCCGAGAGGAACTAATACATCATCAAGACTGGAAGCTCTACAAAGATATTCTTAAGGAATATGGCTGCCATCCAGACGTTGCTTGCTGTACAGAGGACATCAATCAACGTGTTGAAGACATCACCAGATGTATTAACAGTGCCATAGAACTAGTAAGTATCCATCAGAGAATAAACCTCCTCATCGAATCTAACTCACTCCTGGAATCCAACGCCTAATTTCTGAAAGAAACAGGACCCGTAGACTATGGCAACGCTATCGTGAACCTTGGCTCAAAACCAAGTATAACAGGCTAGTGCGAAGAGTCCAAGAGGATATAAAAGAGCTTCGCGACGCTAGATGGAATGAAAAACTCAAAAGCTTGTCGGCTCGCGACAATTCCATTTGGAGTATGGTCAGAGCTTTACAGAAGAAGAAGAATGTTACACTTCCTCCACTCCGTACACCACAAGGTGGCTATGTGCAAACTGATCAGGACAAGGCCCAAGTCACTGCAGATTCACTGGAAATGCAGTTTGTTACTCCTACCAACAATAAGCCCGAGAGCCAAATCATGTCTCAACGTGTGGAAGAAGGTATTGTCAACTTTGATGAAGTCCCGCAGCATTTAACGAAGTACAACATCGAGGCTGGAGAGATCGCCAACATCATAAGTAAACTGAAAAAGAAGAAGGCTCCAGGAAAAGACAAGGTGAGTAATAACGCCCTTATGAATCCCCCAAAGAACTTTATTGACTTTCTCACCAATATCATTAGCGACTGCTGGAAATTTTCTTACTTCCCTGTGGCTTGGAAGAAATCTATTGTGTTGAGTATCCCCAAGCAGGGGCAAAATCCTGCAATTCCCGCGAGCTACCGACCTATTAGCTTGCTACCCTCGATGTCCAAGTTGTTGGAGAGAACGATCCTCGTCAGATTCCAAGATCACTGTCTAGCAAATGACCTTTTTCGGGAAGAGCAGTTTGGCTTTCGTGCTGCCCACTCTTGTCCGATGCAGATATGGATGCTCGTTGAAGACCTGAGCACCTCCCTGAACCTATCCAGGTACTGTGGGGTGGTATTTCTCGATGTCAGTAAAGCTTTTGACCAAGTGTGGCATGAGGGCCTTGTCTACAAAATGATCAGAGACGGGTTCCCTGCCGATTTGATTTTGATGTGAAATCCTTTCTTGACGGCAGATCCTATCAAGCCAAAGTTGGAGAAGATCTTTCCACACCCCGTGTTGTAAAGGCCGGTGTCCCTCAGGGTTCTGTCCTCGGGCCTGTGCTATTTAATTACTTTGTACATGATTTCTCGAAACCCGATAATTGTAATCTGTATTTTTATGCGGATGACACTGCCATTATGACATGGGCACACCAGCCGGCTCACGTTATCACTCGGCTGCAGTGCGCCTTGAAGCAGTTCGAAGACTGGTTTAACTGCTGGAAGTTGAACCTTAACGTCGGAAAGTGCAAGGCTTTGTACCTCAATAGGAAGCTCAAGCATCCCCCAGATTCTCTTGTTCTGTTCAATAAGAAACTGGACTGGGTGAACAACTACAAGTATCTGGGAGTTATCATTGACTCAAGACTCTCATGGAACCAGCACATGTCCTATGCTCTGAACAAGGCGAAGAGGGCTAAGTTCAGTGTGATAGCTCTCATGGGTCGCAACAGCGCCCTCAGCATTGACAACAAGCTACTTCTGTACAAATCGATTATCCGGACCATACTCCTCTATAGCATGTAAAACCAGATGGAGTGAACTACAGTCATTCCAGAATGTTACCCTGAGGACCATTGCCCAGCTGGACAGAAGGACGGTGAAAAACCAATCCATCCACTTGGATTTAAACGTGGCCCATATCGGAAAGTTTATACAGGATCTCCTTTTGATTATGATACAGAAGATGAAGACTCACGACAATAAGCTTGTGAAAGGGATACTGAAGAACTCAATGAATATGAACTGGCATACGAAGTATCGTAAACCGAGGCACGTTCTTGACATCAATTTTGAAGATATTAGCAACGTCTCTTTCCCAGACTACTGGAGGATGTGATAATCTTCTTTCTCCTTGTGTTTTTTTTATTTCGTTTGTATTTTGTTTTTGACAATCGTCAATCTTATTTTCTTTTTTGTATAATATGGAAGACCGCTTGGGTTGGTTAGGCTTCTTGACTACCTCAGTGTATTTCATTTGGAGTTTATTCTCGTCCCATCCTAACAAATGTACACTTCACTGTTCGATTGTCGTCAGGCCTTCTCTTTAGGGGCATTGGTAATGGTCCAACCTTCATTGTTTCCAAGAAACAAAAAACGCTGATTATTGAAATCCAAAATGGTGACAATGAAAGTTACATTTTTGCTCAGATCCGATGATCAGGTGACTTTTGAGTGTCCTGGCCTGTCTTTCGTTAGCCTCGTTTAGAGGCTGGGAAGCAAGTTTTATTCAAAGAATTTTTAAAAAATCTCCATGAATATAACGTCGGAATTTAACCGCTGTCCTTTAGTGATTGTTTGAATTGAGAGCCAAAGACATGGCACGTAAAGCAATTACCAACTGCCTCACATTTTGATCTGATTCTCCAACACGAACATGCTCAGGATTGGCTAAATCTTTCGAGGAATCCCATCCTTGTCGAAATTTCTTGCACAATTCAACCATTGCCATACAAGAGTAAGTATAGTCGCCGTATATGGCTTTGTTTCTCGTAAAAATTTCCTTTGACTGGCACTCTTCAGCGGCTAAAATTTAATAACAGAACGCAGATTATTTTTGGACGGAATGTCTGCCATAAACGCCATTTTCCAATTTAATCATAACTCTTGAAAAGAAGCAAACAGCTAAAATATGTGACAGACGCGTATAAAACAATGAATACAAACAACTGCTTTTTTGAATGAGTATTATGGTAGAGATTTATTAGGCCAACGCGTTTCGGTTAGCACCATCTTCACGGGTTACAGCTACAAGATAACGACAGGTGACTACAGAATTTACAGTACAGCAATCAGGAAGCATGTAAGGGATTAGTGGATTAGCAATGCGGACCGAGTAGAGAGCTATTCATGACGTTAATACTTGTTATTACTGGGGCAAAATTAATGTCCCCAACGTTTGGTCTAGCAGTCGCTGTTTCTTCTGTTGGATCACGTTTAGATCGTCGACGGCCGCCTGGGAACTTCGATGTCCACTGGGTCACTCACCTAACCTAACTTCTAAAGGTGAACGGGTGATCCAGAATATCTGCAACCGGAGTGTTGGCACGGTCCTTAGTCTTTCGAAAGCATTTTTCTCAGCGATTCCTGGACGTGGTTTCCAATGGGAGATACATTGAGATCGTCAGCAATGAAAGTTTTAGTTGCAATTCTCCTGTCAATTTGGGGAATGGTCATCAGGGTAACGTTTTGGAAAGTTTGGAGGTCCTTCCATCTGGACTTGCATATTGTAGCACAGGCAGGCATACTATAGAGAAAAATAGTTTGGATTACCAGAAGAGTTTGCTAGCCACTCCAAAGGCGCTGTTATGTTCCAGAAGAGCAACTAGACTAAACTTTGCCTTCCTAGCTTTATTAATAGCATAAGAGACATAATAGCCCAATTCAGCTTGGCATCTATCACCACTTCGAGGTATTTGTAGTTTTTGGAAATGAACATAGCCTTGCATTTATTGACGTTTAGGTTTAACCTTCATTTAGCACACCATTTCTAGCACTTATGTAAAGCATTTTATAATCCAGGTATGACATGAGCGAGATTGTGGAAACAAATCATGATGGACGCGTATTCAGCAAACAATAGAGCTTGCACTTAATAAACAATGCTGGGCCCAGGACAGAGCCTTTGGGGAACATCAGCGCTAACGTCACAATGGTTAGACATGGAGAAGCCAACCTTCACACGAAAAATCCTGTTCAACAGAAAGGAACTAATCGAAGCAATCAGATCGTCACAAAAACCACAAATAATCATCTTATAAATGAGGCCTTGATGCCAAACCTGATCAAAAGCTTTGCGGGCATCCAAAAAGACAAGACCAGCGTTCTTACAAGGGAACTACACGAACATGTATCTCACAGATTCCCACCAAATTGAAATATGTTACTCATCTAAAGCTTCTATTGATGCTTGCAAAATAAGAAGATGCTAAATTTTGTTTTTCATAATAAACGGAGAAAAGGAAAAAAAATTGAGCACATATAATCATATAAGGTAATTCAGTCAATTACGTACGATTCTAATGGTTAAGAACTAACAAACATAGAAATGTCATATAGTTCTTACAATATACAGAGGGTTGATTCAGATAAAATGAGACGACTTTAAACGCCGTGTATGACCTTGATGGAATGTGATTTGCATGACTCGTCCACTATTCATGGGGATTAGCTTTGTAAATACTTGTTGCTGTTATTTGGAACATTTCGTGCTGAAACATGGCTTCCAAAATCACAGCTTTTTGGGAAGGGTATATGTTTGACCTTTCCGACGCTAACTTCAGTCTTTCGTGCATTGTGGAATTATGCAAACGAAATGGCATTGTGGTATCCAAAGCTACTGTGGGTCGAATAATCAAAAAGAACAAATTGCGACCATCTAATGAACGTGGACGAGCAGCGCAGCAGACCAGAAACAAGCCCCAGCCAACACGCCCAGCTCAGGTGGTGCGAGAAATCCGGTCTGAAGTGCTGAAAGAAAATCCAGCCTAGCCCAAAGGAAAGGTATTTCACAGGCAACAGTCTCCAGAATAATTCATGACAATCTTGGGCTGGAGCGACGTCATAAATCAAAAGTTTAGATCCACATGGACAAGGCATCAAGCCACACTGCCAAGTCAGAGGGGTTAAGGTCGGTGGCCAGCTGAATCCGTCATTGAAGAGGTTTGGGAAACGGATGACCTTGTTGTTGAATTGATGGGTCATTCTATGGGGATTCCTTAAGGAGAAGGTGTTCAGCACACGCCCCCGCACAATGGAAGTGGTCCGTCAGGCAATAACCGAATCTTGCGCACTGGTTGATAATGAGATGCGAGGCGTAGTGCTGCAAAACTTAAGCCTCAGGCTTCCTCGTGTTGTACAGATACTGGAGCACACATCAAGCATGTTGTTCATGAAGTGTGAAATTCCAATGTGTAATGTGTATTGTAAGATCTATATGGCATTCCTATGTTTATTAGTTTCTGAGTAATAAACCATTAGAATCGTAGGTAATTGACTGAATCACCCTGTACAAAGACTCCATTGTTATGTCTGTTATTGCGCTCTCAACTTCTTTCTTCACTACTCAGCAATACGCACGAATCCACTTCACCTGAAAGCAACGCTATCGCTTCCAAGGTATACTTGCGCGCAAAAAAAA
>JAHWFO010076617.1:115929-145386 GCA_023313115.1 Rhysida immarginata | reverse complement strand
CAAGCATTGGGCCCTCCTGGTGCTCCTCACAAAGCGAAAATCGAAAAAAACGGAAATTGTTTTTTTATTTAGAAATATCCCCGAGAACCTTCCCTCCGAATTGCGTTGCTTTATCTTTATTCCCCGCGAAGTTGCATCAAAATATCAAAAAATTTTGTGAAACACCCCCGAAAATCGTTTTTTTTTTCAATTTTCGCACCCTTAAAATTCGAATATCGAAAATTGGGGAAAATACTTTTTTGGAACAGTAGCTAGAATCCTTCCTGCAAAATTTCGAAGATCTGCGTGAATTCCTTTTTGCCCCCCTGGGTGGGCAGGGGGTCCGAATTTCGAAAATCCCTGTCTTAGCACGCCCTTACGCTATCCATCCTATGACCTCACCGAGGTTCGAGTTGGTGGCTTCAGTAGATTTTGCTGTGTGTTGATGAGTTAGTCAACCAGCTTCTTTATACAGGGTGTTTCAAAATTATGTACAATAAATTTAGTGACATATTCTTCAGGTCAAAAGAAGACGAAAATGTTCTATAGCACTTTGTCTGGAAACGATTTGTTTGCGAGTAATCCAATATCATAGAGTAGGGAAGCACGGTAGTTAGCGGACGATGTTTTAGCAGTACCAGCGTTTCGACCCAACACTAGGTTGAGTGGTTTGTTCCATTTAAACCTACTCTAGGGTTGTTCCATTAGTTGTGTACGGTTGTTTCCATTGCTGTACATCCACTAGGAATATCAATTTCAGAACGTTTGCGTGCTTTGACATACGCATTACGATTTACGTAAAAAAAAGTCATGTACACGTATTCCAGTGCAGAATACACTGACATGCACCTAAAGTATGGTCTTGCGGACGGAGATGCTGTGGAAGCAAGAAGACTCTACCAAGAACGCTTTCCGAATAGACGTTTGCCAAATAACCGAACATTTGTATCTGTCGACAGACATTTGAGGGAGCGTGGTTCCTTTGGCCTTCAAACAGGACAAGGGCGGCCTGTAGCACATTCTCCGGATGAGGAGGATGTGATAATTGACATCATACATGATGAACCACAGACAAGCACCCGTCGTATTTCTTCCATGGTACACATTCCGCACTCATCTGTTTGGCGCATTCTTCACCGTCAGCTTTTGCATCCATACCACCTGCAACTGGTTCAAGCACTGAACTCAACGGACTATCCACACCGACAACGATTTTGCCAATGGATACAACGTCGTCATGCTGCAGACCCTAGTTGTCTCAGCCGGATACTTTTCACGGACGAAGCAACCTTCACCCGGACAGGAATCGTAAATTCTCACAACCAGCACCATTGGGCAGATGCTAACCCGCATGTTACCAGAGCTCGAGCGCATCAAGAGCGTTTCTCCGTGAACATTTGGTGTGGAATTGTCGGAAATAACTTAATTGGCCCTTATGTGTTGCCGCCACGATTGACTGGGCGAATGTATCTTTTGTTTCTGCAGATTGCATTGCCAGAATTACTGGAAGATGTTCCTCTTTTGATAAGATCTAACATGTGGTTCATGCATGATGGCGCTCCAGCACATTTCAGCCATGTTGTGCGAGCACACCTTAATGCTGCATGCACGAATCGGTGGATAGGTCGAGGTGGACCGGTAGCTTGGCCTGCAAGATCACCCGACCTTAATCCCTTGGACTTTTTTCTGTGGGATCATGTGAAAACGGTCGTCTACAGCACAGAAGTTCCTAATATTATGGATCTGCGACAACGAATTGAAAATGCATGCCAAACCGTTCGTAATGCTGGCGACGAACTCTTCCATGACATCAGACGGTCGCTCATGCAACGAGCCGAAGCGTGCGTGCGAGCTGGTGGCGGGCCCTTTGAACAATTCCTGTAATTTGGAGCCACGGGTTTAGTTGGCTGTATCGCGTAAATAAATCGTTTCCAGACAAAGTGCTATAGAACATTTTCGTCTTCTTTTGACCTGAAGAATATGTCACTAAATTTATTGTACATAATTTTGAAACACCCTGTATACAGATTGGTCGCCACGAAAAGCCCTTTTATTTTATTTTATCGGGATAATATATAGCCTATGACCACCCTGAAGGTCCATTCTAAATATTGGTGAAAGAACTTTTGAAATCGGATGAGTAGTTCCGGAGATTACCTCCTACATCCAAACTTACAAACTTTACCTCTTTATAATATTAGTATAGATATACAGTAGATGTATGGTTTAGAGGCCAATCATCTTTCATTTTTATAAGTCTAAAATATGCCAAAGTAATCTGTTATTATAGATTAACTTTTAATTATGACAGAGTGATATTTACTCTAAAGCTGATGATGTATCCTTCTTCAATAACTAATTCTGGAGTCACTAGAAATTGTGATGCTTGACGAGTACTATTGAAAATCAAAGTGTTGCCATGGGAATTACAATATTTTCCTCGGAATGTTCTTGTCTTGAATCTCCACTTATCATCTGAGTCAGAACTCTGCACAAATAAAAGAAATTATAAAAGTTATTTTATTTTTCATACTTTGAATAATCTCAGAAAGTAAACACGTTAACCATCACAAACCAATGAAGTCGTATAGTATCCGAGTCATTAATTAATTGCATTGATTATTGATTCGTACACTGAATGATCTTTTGAAACCGAACACATTTAAGGCGTGTTGTTCCATGTTTTCATAAAAAAAAGGTTTTGAGAGCACTACATTAAAAACGCCCGCACAGATTTCTTGCAACAGTTGAATAAGCCGCCTTCAAGCCTGTCCAAAGAATAATAGGCCTGAGTGCACGTGCCATAGGGTTTAACTTGAATCTGCCGAACTCAACACGTGATTTCATGAAAACTACAAGTCCGGAAACATGATGTAATGGGATTATAGAGCATGCCATGTGACCGACAGAGACCGCCGCGTCTAATTGGCTTGGTCCGTCAAATGCGACGTACCGCCACAGCGCAATTACGAAAGGGCCTCCAGAAAGCGGCGGGGTTCACTCTCGGCGCCAGCGTCGGGAGCTCCATGCTCTAGGTTACAAAGATAGGGCCTCTCCTCATAAGTCAAACGCCGTCTTGCCTGATGCAAAGAAAGACATTTGCTGGCCAATGCAAAATTGGAATGAAGTGATATGGAGCGCGAATCACGCTCCACTCTTTTTCCAGTCAAATAGGTTGACCCCCTTTTTCCCAGTGTTTATTAAACTTTTTGGCTCGCGGCCCTCTTTCAGATTTAAAAATTCCAAAGGATCCCCGCGACCTCCTGATTGGGTGTCCCCAAATTTTTTTTATTTTGCACAAAATTTTCTGTTACCCCCCCCCCCCCCCCACCGCCACTTTACAAAACACTGGTCTAAACCTATGTGTAGAATAAGGCATAACAATCTCTACCGGATGAAATGTCCGAACAGTGAAGTTTGGCGGTGGTAGGGTGAAGGTCTGGTCTGAACGGTTGCTTATCCACTGGTTGTGGTTGATGGAACAATGCTATCTGACATCCTGGACAATTATATCCTTCTTACTCTGTGGCACCAGTTTAGTGAAGGACCGTTTGTTTATCAGCAGGATAATGCAATTTGCCATCAGGATATGTCCGACCTGTTACTATCTAGTTTGAAGATTTGAAAGTACAAGTAATGGATTGGCCAGCTCAAAATCTCAATAGAACATCTCTGACGAATTTGAACACCGAGCGCGAGTACGTGAGATGCGTCCAGAAACATGTCAGTAACATGAACGAGGTTTTGAAGGAGGAATGGCTAAACATACATTGCTATTGGACATTCGTGGAAAATATTCCCCTACATCTGCAAGTTGTCATTAAGGCAAAGGGTAGCTCCACTAGTTATTTACACATATTTGCACATATTGTAAATAAAGAATACGTTCACCATCACAGATGATTGGTTTTAAAATTATCATTCAGTATATGTATAATTAATGTAGGTCAGGTGAATGGCCTTGGAAAAGCAAAATTTGCTTTCAACTTAAAGATAATAAATCTATAAGGTTGTTGCAAAAGTTTTTCCGGATTTTTATTCCAACACAAAAACGCCTGAACTTGAATGACAGATTCAGCTCATGCAGATGCCGGGCAATGGTTGAAAAGTGAACCTTGAACTGTTCTGTGAGTTCCCTCGTTGTTACATTGTAATCTTCATCAATTGCTTGGCGTAGATCACCATCTGAAATCATGATTGGCCGACCAGAGAGGTGCATCTTGAAGAGTGCTATCTCCGCGTCTGAACCGGCGATACCATTCTTCTATTGTACGTAAACTAACAGTGCCATCACCTAAACGTTAGCAAATGTTTCGGTGACATTGCGCAGCACTGGTCTTTCCAGAATACTCGTAGAAGATTATTGCTCGAATATGCTCGCGTGAAAGGTCCGTTTCAGACCGTTGATGGCACTCACAGATGTATAGTCAGAAAACTGATTCTTGATGTAATATAGCAAAAATATTCAAGAATCGAATGCAATAATTTGTTTGAAAACATGTGAACACCCCCCTCGGAAAATGAGCCCTTCTTGGGCACGGGTTCTAGAACCGGAAGAAACTTTTGCAACAACCTGATATTTAGTAATACAGTCGAACAGGAAGAAACGGAGCCAGACACTGTGGACACGGAACGACAAGAATAGCAAGAAACCACTAATCTACATCAAAATTTTATACGAACGGATGCGCATTTCGGCAGCCAAGCTGCCTTCGTCAGCGTATACAAGGAATTGATCTGTACAGAAACTTCTGTTCAGATGAAGCAGAAGAATTACACAGTCATGTTTATAGAGAGACAAAAGTAGATACCATCCAATTACAAAATAAGTAAATAACAAATAAGACCCAATTGGTCAGTCCAATCCAGGTTCGTAGTTTGTGCCTCCTGTATTCATCCATTTGGTCTGTTTGAGAAGATGAAGTAGTTTTGCCACTTCCTTCAGTTGTGTCATGTCCAAAGGGTCTGCGTCACTGTTCAGTAACTTGGCAGGGTCTTCGCTGGTGATGGCATGTGACTCCAAGAAGTTCAATAGCCTCGGGTCACTTGTGCTGAATAGGATTTCAAAATCTTCATTCGCGGACCAGGTTCTAGACCGGAAACATGACTACAGAACATAAGATTTTGAAATCCTATTCAGCACAAGTGACCCGAGGCTATTGAACTCCTTGGAGTCACATGCCATCACCAGCGAAGACCCTGCCAAGTTCCTGAACAGTGACGCAGGCCCTTTGGACATGACACAACTGAAGGAAGTGGCAAAACTACTTCATCTTCCCAAAATGACCAATGGAATGAATACAGGAGGCACAAACTACGAACCTGGATTGGACTGACCAAGTGGGTCTTATTTGTTATTTACTTATTTTGTAATTGGATGGTATCTACTTTTGTCTCTGTATAAATATGACTGTGTAATTCTTCTGCTTCATCTGAACAGAACTTTCTGTACAGATCAATTCCTTGTATACGCTGACGAAGGCAGCTTGGCTGCCGAAATGCGCATCCGTTCGAATAAAATTTTGATGTGGATTAGTGGTTTCTTGCTATTCTTGTTAATACAGTCGAACCTCAGTTTAACGAATTTCAAAATAACGAAATTTCAGTTTAGCAAATTTTTTCTGTCAGTCTGGCCGGCCATAGTCTTCTATTTTAAATAGAAATGACTTCACTTTAACGAATGTAGTTATTCCTTCTAACATTTGCAATACCTCACTTTAACGAATTTGTCCAAACGTTACACCTATGCCGATGTAATATGTGTTAATACGAAATACTGCCTAACCAATCAGTTCTGAAATACACTGTATGTGATGAATAGAAAATGATGACCACGAATAAACACTAAATTGCTATGAATAAATACAAAATTATTGCGCAAGACCATCGCGCAGGTGGTAATTAGAACAATGAATTTTTTAAAATCATTTACTGTGTCTATGTAACTGATGAATATTTCAAGTGAAACTGTTTTCTAATCTCTTTTCTAATGCACTTTTATTGTGTAGACCTAAACTGAATTTGATTTCTTGGTTATTGCATTTATCTGGGTCACTGTCCGATCCTTCCGGTTAATATTAAAACATTAAATGCTTTGAAATGCATTAACAAGATGCGTTATTTTTGTGCAGCTATGAAGACGTTACAAGATACTTCTTCCTTATTTGGAAGTTTTTATGGAAGTTTCACTTTAACGAAATTTCAGTTTAACGAATTTTTTTCTGAGTCCCTAGGAATTCATTAAACTGAGGTTCGACTGTAATACAAATAAAATAAAATACACATTTATTGGCCAATCACTAAGGTGGCTTATGTGTTCATTTTCCCAAATCAAAAAAAAATTCTCTGAAATCAACTTTAAAAAATTCGAATATTATTATAGATTACCTCGAATGTTGCAGCCAGTGATGATTCTTCAGGTAGCCAATGGTCAACAAGAATATCATCTATGACCCACCAGTCCTTTCCTTCACCGTCATGTAAAGGCTGCCACCAACGAAATCTCGCTGAATTAACTCGGGCCGCACTTGGAAAAGCCACTTGTATCAACCTGCGATAAAAGTTTTGTTAGTTCTTATCTATATACTAAAACTCTTGCGTGTATTTATCTGTAATTTTATCTCCTCCTAGACGGTTTGAGCTAGCGACTTGAAATTTTCAGGGCAGGCTTATTAATAAAGGACCTGCTCTATCGCCAAAAATCAGCCCCCTACGACCCCCTCCCCCTTCCCCACTTTCTGGGGGTTTCTTTGTAATTCCCCTCAACAGATGGCGCGGGCGGGCGAAGCCGCCGGTAACAACTAGTGTTTACACGAACGTTTTTACGTAAATAGAAAGACTATCATCTAATTCAAGGGTGTGCAATTCAAGTATGATAGACCAGATTGGTATGTGAAAAAATTCTAACTAGTGAACCTATGCATGTAATTATTTCATCAGGTGAATCGAGCGCAGTAACAGTTGGAACTCAGAAGTTACACGTCAAAAACTGTCCATAAGGCATTCATTTATTCAGAATAGTTACAAATTCTATAACACTAAAGGCGCCATAACACTTCCTGAAGTAGAAGGGAAAATCAAAAAGTAACATTATTTATTTTTTTATGAAAATATTGTAGTAGGTGGTGGGAAAAGTGGATATACGTTTTGAACTTGTCGCCTTCCCCTATCGTTTAAAAGCACCGTGAAAGTGCTGACTCCTAGTGGAGGCGTGCAATCGCAATCGGCAAGATGGCGTCGTTGATCACATCGTCCACGCTGGAAGAACAAAGAGCTATTATTAGTTTCCTTCATGCGAAAGGTCGTCCACCCAAGGAAATGACATCAAACGTGAAGTGCGCTGGTGGCAATACTCGTAGGAAACGGACTTCTATGCGATGGGCATTCAAAAACTTGTACTACGATGGGACAAATTCATTAATCGCAATGGCTCATACGTAGAAAAATAACCAGAACATTGATGTGTACTTTGTATATTTTGTTTGTTCATGTCTGCTCCAGCACTTTCTTAAAAAAATAAATAATTTTACTTTTTGATTTTCCCTCGTAAATGAAATGGCTATAAAGTAAAAGACAGCTAACCAATGAAACTCACCGAAATCTTCTTAAGCCTTTCATGCTTTTCAGAAAGATTTCCAGTATTTTATGGTTTTCAACAGTTTTTGCATCTCATTGGTAAAGGGTATGGAAACAGATGCTTCAAGAAGTGGAATTAAAAAGCATTCTCGTTTATTTCTCAAAAGCTCAAGCATTTCCTTTGCAACAGTTTGAAACACTATCCTGTAAGTTTGAAACACTTTCACTTCGCGCTCCTCAATCTTTTGGGTCCCATACTTTTCCATGATGGAACACAATCACATGTGTTTATTGGAAGCACACAGAAAATCAACGTCGAGCGGTACCAATTTCTCCCTCACCAGCTTTGGCCCCATCGGACTTTCACATGTTACGTCATTGGATCACTTCTTGAGAGGCAAACGGTTCTGCCATGATTCATGGCGTCAGAGATTTCTTAGACCATTTTGATGCCAGTTATGCCAGTTATGCCACCACGACATTTTTGCACCGAAAGAGTCTTGGACACAATGTATTGCTGCCAAGAGCAGATATTTTTTCTGAATAAAATGGATTTCTTCGTCTGTTACTGCTAATTTTTTATTTGTATCAGAATCAACCGATTATTTCTTTACCTCAGATAAAAAAAATAAACATGAGGACCCCGATTACAATACAAAATTAAATATACAGGGTGAGTCAAAAGTCGCAGTACACCCTGTTTTTTCGAAAACCTTGCAGGAATTGGGAAATCTGAATATTCCAGTAAGGTATGGGTGAGGTGGTCTATCTTTTACGGTATGTACCGAACATGGCCGCCATCTTGAAATCGGCCATCTTGAATCTAAATCAATTTTTTAAATGGAAAGGGGGTTGTGTGATATATCAAATAACATCAGCATTTTCTGATAATTTCATTCCTGTAACCAGATTTGAAGGAGCAGTTATGGTTGGGGGTGGCCGTGGCCTGGTTGTCTCGTCGGTTGGCTTGCCAATCGATGGAGTTCAGCAACTTCAGGCGCGGCCAGCTGCTGGTTGGGTGACGGCCAGGGCTTGAGGGCCAGGGCTGGTTGGCTTATTTGGGGCGCGGCTGTTGGGGGACTTTAGTCTGACCCATTTGCCGATTGACCATAGCTGGTTTTCCAGCAGTTGGTGACAGCCTCTGGTTCGTTTATCCCCAACAGCTCTTCCATCATGAAACCCCCCGTGCTTCAGAGGGCACGTTAAGCCGTCGGTCCCGGCTGCTACCGTCATCTCGTAGCAGTCGTTATTTAATGGGATGGCGCAAAACTCCCTCGTAGGAGTAGGTGCCGCAGATTATCGTTTGCGATAATCTACCCTCTGTACTAGATATGGTTTATTGGAAGTAAACACGGTTGGAATTCGAAAAGCCGCTTTCCGCCGCGAATTCGCTGAATGTGAAACGGCTCCGGCAACCAAAATCGCGTCCAATGCGCCAGATACCGCTGAATGTGAACCGCCCTTACAAAGCTCAGACTGAGGAGATGTGGAGCATTGAGTCAAGCTCTCACCCTTTCCCGTTCAGATGGTCAACCTAGGTGCGGGATAAAGCAGGAGTACAACATCTATCCTTAATAAACCCAACGATAATGTATTTTGTTTTGCAAATTTTGATGCGTTCATAACTGATCTTCTAGAGCGTAAATAAATTTTGTCACCTAGAGGTATCTCGCCAGTTAACAATCGCCCACTTAATTATCGCTCAGTTGACCACTCGTGATCACCTAGTTGATCTGCTCCCCAAGAAAATTTGTAAATCCTATTGAGGAAAAAATCATGGATTTCTGTTCAGCAGCAACATTGTTAATCCTTTTAAAGATTACTTAATCTGAATCAGCATCAATAGCATCAATCCATCTATCCATGATGTTCCTTCTCCTAATGTTGGAGGTTGGCTGCCAGTAAACTTCGTTATTGATATTCTTGCTAGGGTTAAATACGGTATTTTCACTTGCCTTTCGCATGATATTAATAATAACATTCATTAAATAAAATTTAGTATGCGACATTCAAATCTCTATATTTTGTATGAAGATTGCCTTTCGTAAAACGGATTGTGATCAGGACCGGTCAAATGAGAGAGGCAGTGGGTCAATGTTCCTGTACCTTCATCCCGATAATTATGAACTAAAACCGAAATGCGCATGTGTTACAATCCGTTTCACCGTGTCGCTCCAATTCACCATATGATATACAGGGTGTTTCAAAATTATGTACAATAAATTTAGTGACATATTCTTCAGGTCAAAAGAAGACGAAAATGTTCTATAGCACTTTGTCTGGAAACGATTTATTTACGCGATACAGCCAACTAAACCCGTGGCTCCAAATTACAGGAATTGTTCAAAGTGCCCGCCACCAGCTCACATGCACGCTTCGGCTCGTTGCATGAGCGACCTTCTGATGTCATGGAAGAGTTCGTCGCCAGCATTACGAACGGTTTGGCATGCATTTTCAATTCCTTGTCGCAGATCCATAATGTTAGGAACTTCTGTGCTGTAGACGATCGTTTTCACATGACCCCACAGAATAAAGTCGGGTGATCTTGCACGCCAGGCTACCGGTCCTCCTCCACCTATCCACCGATGCAGCATTAAGGTGTGCTGGCACAACATGGCTGAAATGTGCTGGAGTGCCATCATGCATGAACCACATGTTAGATCTTATCAAAAGAGGAACATCTTCCAGTAATTCTGGCAATGCAATCTGCAGAAACAAAAGATACATTCGCCCAGTCAATCGTGGCGGCAACACATAAGGGCCAATTAAGTTATTTCCGACAATTCCACACCAAATGTTCACGGAGAAACGCTCTTGATGCACTCGAGCTCTGGTAACATGCGGGTTAGCATCTGCCCAATGGTGCTGGTTGTGAGAATTTACGATTCCTGTCCGGGTGAAGGTTGCTTCGTCCGTGAAAAGTATCTGGCGGAGACAACTAGGGTCTGCAGCATGATGACATTGTATCCATTGGCAAAATCGTTGTCCGTTGGGTTCAGTGCCTGAACCAGTTGCAGGTGGTATAGATGCAAAAGCTGACGGTGAAGAATGCGCCAAACAGATGAGTGCGGAATGTGTACTATGGAAGAAATACGACGGGTGCTTGTCTGTGGTTCATCATGTATGATGTCAGTTATCACATCCGTCATCCGGAGAATGTGCTACAGGCCGCCTTTGTCCTGTTTGACGGCCAAAGGAACCACGCTCCCTCAAATGTTCGATTATTTGGCAAACGTCTATTCGGAAAGCGTTCTTGTAGAGTCTTCTTGCTTCCACAGCATTTTCGTCCGCAAGACCATACATTAGGTGCATGTCAGTGTATTCTGCACTGGAATACGTGTACATGACTTTTTTTACGTAAATCGTAATGTCAAAGCACGCAAACGTTCTGAAATTGATATCCCTAGTAGATGTACAGTAGTGAAACAACAGTAATGGAAACAACCGTACACAACTAATGGAACAACCCTAAAGAAGGTTTAAATGGAACAAATGACTCAACCTAGTGTTGGGTCGAAACGCTGGAACTGCTAAAATATCGTCTGCTAACTACCGTGCTTCCCTACTGTATGATATTGGATTACTCGCAAACAAATCGTTTCCAGACAAAGTGCTATAGAACATTTTCGTCTTCTTTTGACCTGAAGAATATGTCACTAAATTTATTGTACATAATTTTGAAACACCCTGTATACCCTTTCTTTTCCGGTATTTGTTTTGGAAAAGAACATGAAATTACTACTTAAATGCTATTCAAAAATAACTTGTTATATTTTTAATGTGATCTAATTCATTTTGAAAATATAATTCGTTGATACTGTTATTTCGATTTTTCGCAACTGAAACCTAAACCGGAGGGGTTACTAATTCGATAACAGCAGCGCCATCTCTTGATCAGATATTTAATAAGTGTTTTTTTTTTAATTATTAAAAATTATTGTGCATTTTTTCATTAGTGGGAAGTTTCAAATACCTCCAAAGTAGATGCTTTAGAATAGTAGTTTCCGTTTCTTTTTCAACAAGGATTGATACCAGTTTGGCATGCGCACTTCATTTGTAGTTTTCATAGAGAGCGTGACCAGACTAATTAGAACTAATGTTACAGAAGAATATGGTATATTGAGGGTACTAAACAAACATTTTTTATTAAGCAATCTGTATCCTATCTCTCACCAGTAAGGCGCTACATTTGCTTTAGTTGGAGCAACCATTCATGCATGGGCTAATGATTTGACTCTCTGATAACTGAGCTTCAACTGAAAAACAACAAACAATGACGTTTGACAACGTGTACATTACAGAAGTGCTTCGGGCTGACGCCCCTTTTCTTGTACACAATACTGGCATCGCCGAAGCATTGATTGTCGCACCCTTTTAAATATGCTATGTGTAGTGCGTATGGGGTTACAGGCGTCAACAATCCGTGGATGAAGAACATTGACATGATCTACACGTGTGGCATACTAGACTCTTCAGATGTCCCCCAAGAAAATGTTCAGCAGATTAAGATCTGGCGATCTTATTGACCATGGCAAACAGTCAAAAAGCTGAAACAAGTGTAATGCCATTGCCAAAGGAATGGTGCGAGATACGACACACATTGCTTAATAAAAATGTTGGTTTTAGTACTCTCTGTCTACCATATTCTTCTGTAACATAAGTTCTGAATCACTCTGTATCGCATTACCCTGAACAATTGTGTGGGAATTTCGAAAGCGCGCACACACACACTTGTACAATATACACTAATGCTTCTCCATTTTATTCCATATTTTTATCATATGAGAACTAATTTTCTGATGATGAACTAATTCCTTATAATGATTGTGATTGTAAAAATGTAGGGCAGTTTGGCCGTATTTTATACACACGCTTGGAAGCACATGAGCAATTCGATTCGATTAAATTAGGCTAACAACGATTTGGCCAGACACTGTTTTGCTTTGGGACATTCTATTAATTGGGAACGAGTACAAATATTAAATAAAGAAAGTAATTTAAGGAAAAGACTAATTAAAGAAGCGTTCTACATTAATAAAAAAAACAACAATCTCTGGCTAAAGTGTCGTTCGAATTAAGCAGTGACTGGAGGGTCATGTGATGTTTTTATATTTTCAGTTTTTAATTTTCACATTGTTTATCATTTTTGTGGGGATTTATGAAGAAAATTAAAAAAGTATGTTTAATAAATTTATTATATTATTTCTATATAAAGTTTTTTTTTTAATTTGGGAGTTCCAATACGGTTGTGCCACCCGTGCCCCGATATACACTGAGTGGCCAAAAAATTAGAGACACCTCTTATTTGAAAGTAAACCAGTCCGAAAGTGACGTAGAGTGAAGCAACAGCGCAGAGCTGCTTATATAAGGAACGCTCAGCTTCGGACGACGTAGTTATCACAGAAGTTAATGTAATGGGTAAGACGAAAGTGAGTTTCAAAGAAGAGGTGGTGCCAGCATCTCAGAAACGACGACTCTTTTAGGATTTTCTCGCCCAGCAGTATCTCGGGTGTTTAGAGAGTGGCAGTTGAAAAAAAAAAAACTTCAAGCGATAAAGACTATTCTGGTCCAAAAACGCTGGTGAACGAGAGAGGTGAAAGACGAGTAGCACGCACAGTCCGCAGCAACAGAAGAGTAACAACACGACAAATTACAGCTGAATTCAATTCAGATGCATCACAAAGCACAAAAAAGGAATTTGCAAAGGATGGGCTTTAGCAGCAGGAGATCATCAAGAGTGACTTTGGATCACAGAACAATAGGATAAGGCGCCTGTTGTGGACCCAGGAACGACGTAATTGGTCACTTGATAAGTGGAAAAAAGTAGCCTGGTCTGATGAGTCTTCTTTTCTACTCCATTATGCAGATGGCAGGATCAGATTATGGCGCAAACAGCACGAGTTCATGGACCCCTCCTGCCAAATAACAATCTTAAAGCTTGTGGCGATGGAATTATGGTGTGGGGAATATTTTCCTGGAGTACAATGGGTCCCTTGATATCTGTGGACACAACTCTAAACAGCACAACTTACCTCAACATCGTTGCCGATCACGTGCGCTCGTCTATGGCTATGATGTTCCCTTCTGGAGATGGTCACAAATTGGTTTGAGGATCATCAGAGTTTAGTCTGCTTCCATGGCCAGCTCACTCCCCTGACCTCAATCCTACTGACCATTTGTGGGACGAAGTCAAAAGATCACTTCAAAGCTTGGAAACGCCACCATCTAATCTGACCCAACTAGAGCTGCCAACGTTCCTCAGCAACGGAATCAGGATCTTGTTGAAACCATGCCAAGAAGAATATCGGTAATCAGAGTTAAAGGTGGATCAACTCGTTATTAGAGGGTGTCTCTAATTTTTTGGCCACTCAGTGTACTATAGAGGACTGGGGATGATTATGATAAAAATTTTTAGAGAAACAGTACTTAAACTTAGCCTATATTAAAAATACTCTAAAAACCAAACAAGATTAAATTAAATTTATTGAAATGAATCTTACTGTAATTTGTAGTATTGTTCAAAATTTAATTCCATCAACAGAGTCCAGGTCAACCCACCATCTGTTGAAAATTGCAGTAAAACTTTTTGATTTTTTGTGGGAGTGGTTTGGCATGCCTTTATGTGGCCTTGTCCTGCTTGAAAGTAAAATTGCACGAAATCGTCCTGTGAAGTGTTTATATCAACTGTTGTCAGCTGTCTTAATCCTAGCTACGGATAAAAAAAAAATCTCACAACAATATATTTCCTAACCATGGAAACAACTTAGGAAATTGAGAAAAATTTTTCACCTCATAAAAATATAATGCAGATCTTGATAATAAATTCCCACATCCATTAAAATCCTTTAGGATAGAGCCTCCAGCGGTTGATAAAGTCCGTTGTTGATTGGAGAAAGGGAATTGCAACTTGTATTGCAATGTGATTTTCTCTTGTGGGAGACACGAATCGCCGTGGAACCCATCATCGCACCTGAAAGGTCATGAACAAGACAATAAAAGGGCAAAATATATAATTCAGAGAAAAGTTAAAATTTAGTTCAATCAATTTCAATAAAACTAAAAGATATTGAATCCATACATAATATTGACGGATATTGTGGTACATAATAATCTGATGAATTCATACATTACGATCGTTGTTTCAGTGCGACAATGGATGGCCAATATCACTTTGGATTCAACAGAGATTTCCTGATTATGTAGATTTCTACGCTGTTCATATCGGCTTACAATTCCATATATTGGTACAAACACGCTCTAGCGTTTTTGTTCTACCATCCAACGTGTTTTCAATCAGCAACCGTAAAGATATCCATACTAACCAAACGAAGCATTTGAATCTATTGTTTGAATTCTAGCGCTGCGACTGTCTTTGGGTACATAATATGATGCACAAATGAGATGGCAGGTAGGGGAGAGGGGAAAGCATTGACATTTTATTCATGACTAGCTGTTGTCCGCGACTTCGTCTGCATGAATGCTGCCTCCGTTCCATAAGGTGTATGCACGGGCAATCAGGTTCCGCTTAAGTACTTAAACCATAGTCTTATAATCCCCTGGTCTGTGCCACAGATTAATGATAAACACAGATATGCCAAGCCATTGTTAGAAATGTTGCGCCTAAACCTAGCGGTGCATGCGGTAAACTCACATGCAACAAAATGCCTATTCATTTGGTATATCTCTGGTTTACTGCATACACCGCTAGGTTTTTGGCGCAATACTTTTTAACAACAGCTTGGCACATCCGTGTTAGTCCTTAATCTGTGGTTTGTGCACAGGCACCGAATTCCATTGTTGTAGTCCAACAATTGGATTGCTATATTTACTGAAGGGTTGTTTTTTGCCCTCTCTATTGCATGAATTTGGCTACAGCGCAAACTTAACATTGTATTTTAACGATCGTACAATGTAACAAAACTGTCAGCTAATGTTACGTATTTTTTGCTGAACATGTAACGCTAGCTGATAGGCGTAGCCCACGAGAAAAACAGGCCCTGGCCAACACCTCCTAGACAGAAGGCCTGATAAAGGAAACGTCATACATTGTTACATCATCATTAGTCGACCAACTTTAGGGCTTATTATTGGTAGAAATAGGATTAACAATGGTCGACTAATGATCATGCAACAATTTATGACGTTTCCGTTATCAGGCCTTATGTCTAGGGGTGCATATACTTTTCAAATAGAAGCTAGCGCCACCAGCACCCGGAAATGACGAAAGTAGCGAACAACTAGCATGGAAGAAAAGTATACGACTTCTAGCGTTTTAGGCTTTTAGCTGTGAAGTATCTGCACCACTAGAACAAAACAACTTCGTACATGGGGGCTGCCATCTTTGAAATTGCCCGTGCCATAGCCTACAGCAATAGAAGAAATAGTATTGTTGTAGGCTATGCCCATGCTAGCTAGAAAAAATACTGGAATGGTATTTGCTTGCAACCAGGGTGTGCTTATAGCCGAAAAGTATATGCCTCAGGCGTGCTTCTAGCGCCACTAGCTGAAAAGTATATGCACCCTAGGTGGTGTTGCCCTGGCGCGGAATAGTCACCTGACCATCTTAGTCCGAATAACAATGTAATCTTCATTGTTTCCATCTAGGATTTTAACAATCAGCAGTTTTTCGTTTGTTGAAAACAATGAAAGGTCTTTATCGCACTTCAATGGGCATTGCTTGATCCTGTTACTGCGCACTGTACCTATCGCAAGAAAACCAATGTCTTTCAATTTTACCATTAGATCATATGATGAAAACCAGTTATCCATATATAGTTTAAAATTTTCATTTTTTGGAAGGATTTTAAACTATATTTGCCAAATTTGAGTTTTATATTGTTACTCGTACTAAGATGATCCAGCGTTGCTTTTCGTGTAATAATTATTACATTTGTGCATTGTTTAGTTTGTATTATAACAATGTCCAACAATAAATATTCCCATCTAAAAATAAGGTAAATTGGCAACCCTGAGATGATCAGGTGACTTTTCCGCGCCAGGGCAACACCACCTAGACAGAAGGCCTGTGACAGAAACGTCATACATTGTTACATCATTGTTAGCCGATCATTGTTAATCCTATTTCTACCAATAATAAGCCCTAAATTTGGTCGACTAATGATGATGTCACAATGTATGACGTTTCCGTTATCAGGCCTTTTGTCTAGGAGGTGTTGGCCACGGCCTGTCTTTCTTGTGGCTGATAGGTTTGTTACGTTGTACGATCGTTAAAACACATTGTTAAGTTTGAGCTATTCGCTAGATTCAGCTCCTATAGATGGCGCCACTTGTTGAGCCAAGATGGCTGAAAATAGTTGTACATGCGGAGCAATTGGTTAACATTGTTTGAGATGTCTCTAGGTCTAACTTTTTCGGATATTTAAGCCATTTAAAAGGTAGCGGGCGATCACTGGACAAAGGAGGGGAAGTCTTAAAAGCAAAATGTATGCTATCCGCTGTGGATTCACTAAATAATAATAACTGTTTGACTTTCGATAACTAAATCCTGTTTGTCTTCACTGTTTAATAATTGGGAATATAATAAGTTTTTTTTTAATATTATTTTATACTTATTTCATGCCATAATGCAAAGTGACAAGTAAACAAAAGCAAAAAAGCAGCAAAATCTATGATAAGAACAAGTAATCGGAATCACAGAATTTGAATTAAAAAAAAATTCATAAAGTTTGTTATAATTGCCTACACTTAATAAATGCCCGAATTGTAGCAAAGATTTTTATCGCATTCAGATAGTTTAGTGATAAAACATAAGAATCTATTTTGCAAGTACAGGTTCAAATCCCGTCTTCGAATTTTTTTTTTCTTTTCGTAAATTTTGTTTAGCATGTATGGGAATGTGTAATTCATTTAATAAATGTATTTCCGATTTTCCAATTTGCTACTATCATGTTTTTAATAAAATGCATATACGAATTATTATACATTTAATTAATGATCCACAGTGATAAATGGGCATTTAAAAAAAAAATTTATTTATCCACATACATGTGTAATTATTTTTATAAAAATTTTGCAACTTTTGGGATGACATTTTGTTCACACAAAGATTAAATAATTATTGCAGCATGTATATACTATTAAAAATAATGCGTCGTATTGATATTTATAGTTTATCAATCACCCTTCAATAACATTTTTAACTTTCGATTAAGCCACCAAATTACAATTTCCTATTTCTAGGAGCAGACGTTAACTATCACCTCTGTCTTTAAGAATTATAACTTCTTTTGTGTTTTTTAAGAACAGGAAATAAATTTAACTTGTAACAACCTTTCAATTTATGTAAAAATAACCTTAGCAAATCAGAAATTTTAGATCATTTTTAATTATATATAATAATTCTTATATGCATTTTATAAAAAAAAAATGATGGTAGCAAATCGGAAAATCGGAAATATATTTAGTAAAAGAATTTCATATTTCCATACATGTTAAAAAAATTTACGAAGAGAAAAATTTTTTATCGAAGATGGGATTTGAACCTGTACCTGCAAACTAGAATTCTAGCGTTTTATCACTACACTAACTGAACGCAATATTGAAAACAGGAAAAATGTTGTGAAACCTTTTTTGTTTATTACAACCAATATAATACAAGTAACGAGTTGTAATAAAATTCTTATAGTTTGCGAATGACAAAAAACACTGAAACCATCAGCCAAAATTTATTTTCAAAAAATAGTAAATACTTGTACTGTAAATTTATAAACAACCGTCCGCCAAAAATAGTGTAGCCAAAACAATAGCCTAATATAATTTTTCTTGCCAGCTGATGACAAAAGTGGCCCAGTCTGGCGGGAAATAGCCCACTTTGTTCACACAATATGTGACAGTGAAATTCAGTACTCAGTTTCAGTAGTTCTTACTAGTGTCGCACGGTGGCGTGACATTAGCTGCATCTAGCGAATAGCCAAAGTCATGCAATAGAGGTGGCAAAAATCGATTCTTCAGTAAATACAGCAATCCAATTGTTGGACTACAACAATGGAATTCGGTGCCTGTGCATAGACCAGGGGATTATAAGACTATGCTTAAACCCAATGATACAGTATTTTAATGTGTATGTATCGCTGTCTGTTGTTTGCTTTGTACTAAAATATACATTGACTGCATGTCAGCTTGTATACAAGTATAGTGAAACTCCACCTATCCTCTCCCTAACTGCGATTGGTAGGCCTCCTCACATTGTTACTTGGTTTCTTGGACAATCCACAACATAGACTGGTAAAAAAACGTCTACTAAAATCAGCTTTCAACTTTTTATGACAAACAGGAATAAAAATAAAAAATTTTGACATTTAAAAGAATCCTGTCACGGAATTCAGACGCCATCCAGAATTCCAATGACGTCGTCGATCTCTTCCACACTCGATATTTCTATGTGTCGGGTTGGAAAGGAAATCGACGAAATACTCGTTGCCAACAACGTCAATCGCAGGAGGCCAATAGAAGACGAGAGCGGGATTTTCGAGATCCTGACGTGAAAAGACGACATCGAGAGAGACATTATCGAGGAGTCGTAGTGAACGGATGGAAAAAGGAGGATGAGAGAAGGAACGCCTCAAACAACGCGACGAAGAAAAATGTCAATCTTCTCACGATATCAAGACAGAGGAACGAGCACGAGCCAGCAGCTGTAATTCCCTCAAAGCCTTCCACGAGCGCCGAACTCCGAACCACAGCGAGTGAGAGCGATGAAGGAACCTCTGCTACAACGAAGTCGGCAGCGGATCTACATGGCAAGGAGAGCTCCTCTATGCCGTGTCCGTGGGAAAGCTCACCTGTTCCTGAGCTTCCACGCTGGACTCTTACTACGTCTACAGACTTTCTGGTTAGGGCAAATTTACAATTATTCTTTGGTACCCAAATTGCTAAATTAACATTCCTGAAGCTTGGGTACTACGAGCCCCGATACAACTCACATGTACAAGGACTTTGGCCATATGGACTAAAGACATATATTCAGTACGATTTGGGTTTCGTTCTAATTAGAAAACCCGAGCTTTATTAATTGGTACCGCCATAACTACTGACTTCAGGCAGTTTAAGCTCTTCCCGTTTCCTTTGCAACATATAGTATCAGTGACGTGCTTTTCAAGGCTCTTCATACGAGTTAATGTCAATTAATATTATTGCTTTGATTGCAGTGTCTGACACCAAGAGTATTCTAGCCATTAACTCGACTAAGTGACAAAACTGAACTTTATATGCGTCTTATTTAATTACCGGCCGTGACTATAGTTTTGTACCTGCTACTGTTTGTATGGTGTGTCCATACAAATTCACAAGGTGCCGTACAATCCTACAGGCTAACCTGAATGTGTTCTCCAAGCTCAATGGAGCTATGGTATTTCGTGCAACATTTTATTTAATGCTGTTGATCTGTTGTTCTATGGAATTTACATTGTGCATCCGACTCGTGGTTTGTGTATGTGTGATATATGTCTTATTTTAGTGCTCGAAATTATACTTGTGCTGCTTCTGTGCGATAAGAAGATGCTCATGCACTATTTTCAGCCACTTATTTTTTTAATTCATATTTACGTTTATATTTATTTAGCCTTAACCGGATAAGTCTATTTAGCTTTAGGTTTTACTTTATTCCATAATAAAAATTATATTTACTAAATTTATATTTAAATACGCCTTATGTCATTGTGTCTTCCTTCCACTGCGTCTACTCATTCATTATCAATTATTTACACATGATAAACCTCTGAATTTTCCCTTCTATCCCCCATGATGCACCAGCAACATCGTCAGCCGTTTTTTTTTGTGGCGAGCCTGATCTAATACAGTTCAACAGTTATAAAGGTGAATTTTTGTTTTCATAGAAATAAAGTTTAACTAGCTCAATATTATGTTTTATTAAATGTGCATTTAGGGACCATTAAAAATTTATGAATTGAATTTCTATATAAAGAAAACAAAATAACTAATTGCTCATAACGCTTGCAGAACAATGTCACGCTGTGATCAGGCTTCGAGCAATCGCATTTAGGGAGAGGATAGGTTGAGTTTCACTATACCAACTTAAGAAAATGTAGCCTAGAGCTCGGAAACATGTCTATACACCATTTTTTAAATTACTCCAAAGCAATGCAACTGTGAAAAACGTTACTTTTCGTGTAATAGTTTTTGCGTGATGAGGTAACAAACACACATACAGTTAGACAGACAAAAATTCTAAAAACGATTGTTTTGGCTTCTGTTAGTGCTAGTAAGACCTATCGCTCAAGATTTTCTTAAATATTTTCTATGTACAAACACCGGCTCGGTTACTGTTATAGGTATAGATAAAATTTTTCAGAAAAAAATTTCTTATATTCTTCAGCTGTCGTAAATTGCTGGGTTGCATCCTATATTACTGAGAAAATGAGTTGGTTTCGGAGAAAATATCGACATGGCATGCTGTTATTGACGGAAATGTATAACTTTTCACTACATTAAAAAGGCTTTTTCCAATATGAGATGCACATTTATTTGTACATATGAAATCACATGAAGAAAAGTAGCACTGGCGAGTGAAAGTACTCTGCGTGAAGAAACCCTCTGGAATCAAAGAGTTATTAACTTTATTATAATCAGGAAATTTTAAATTTGATGTCGTATTGCAGATATACTGTGTATATAGCCTAACGCATGTTGAACCCCCTTCCCCCCTTAGACTTTCCAGACTGCTTTAATTCGACATAACGTGCAAGAAACGAGGTTCTGAAAACGTTCTGCAGGTATTTCCGCAAGAACAGCCTGTCAATTCACATATAGTCAACAGAGGAGGTCCTAAGCTTTCAAGCTTATCCCACAGGTACTAGATTTTAAAGGCTAATGTAGTACTTAGAAGTCACTGTCATCTAATCTAACCTAACTTCCAATTACTCTGTAACAATTCGAGCAGTATGGCGTGGAGGGCCACCTAATCCTGCTGATAGGAAGCCTGTCTATAAGAAAAGATGATGCACATTTAGTAGTGTGCCTGATCAGCAATGATGCTAAGATCAAACAGAACATTTAAAGAATGGGTATTAATGAACCAAGAAATCTGTTGACGCTTTGAACAGTTGACGCCACGCAGTTAGAAATCCAACGATTCTTAATGTTCCTGCCTGCCCACAGCGCAACAATAATTCGCTTATACATGTACCATTTCCCAGTCTAAGTATGTAGCATTGAATGTGTTTCACGAAACTGAGTCTGGCCACACTAAATGAATTCGATATCCGGACAACTACCCCCCAAACAATTGCCTGCCAACAACTACCCCCCAGACAATTGTCCTCTGGACAACTGCCTCCCTAAGACTATTGCCTTCTAGGACAAATGCCCCCATGATTCAATTAAAATTTGCTATAGCAATTCAGTGACAGAGTGTTGAGAAAAATATAGGCTAGTTTTATTTTGAGCACAAATCAGTGACCGATTGATCAACCCAATTTCATACTAATTTTGCAGTAACTAGAAATTTATTTAGGCGAATCGAGAGGTGGTATATAAACTTTATACAAGGTATCTCAAATTGATGTATACACTCTTTGAAACGTTATAACTCAGCAAGGAAATGAGATAGAAATATAAGGTTTGTTGTATTTTATTCCTTAAACTTCCTTAAGCCCGTACATGTTCAAAATGTCCACTTTTTGCCACAGTACACTCCCAACACCGACGTCGAACAGAGTGACACACTTCCATTCTTGACCTCGCAAAATTCGATGAACACTGGATTTGGCGATACCAATTTCACGAGAGCATTGCCTCACTGACTTCCTTGGAGATCGTGCAAAAACCTCCATGACTGCATCAATACTCTCGCTATCAGTGGGACTTCTCTTGCTTCCGCACCGAGCTTTCAACACATCTTTCACCGTTCCTTCAGCTCGGATTTTTGTTATTGTTACCCTTGTTGGCAGTGGTGTACCAACTTCAACCCTCCAACGTCGTTGAGCCTCAACAACATTCTCCACTTTCAAATAACACTTGAATATCCACTTACGTTCATCGAATGAAAGTGCCACCGTCATTTTGGTTTATAAACAAATGAACAATAATGAACGTGTTGCTATGCTTTTCCAGCGCCGACTGGATCATACACAACGAACCTTATATTTATGTCTCATTTCGTTGCTGAGCTATAACATTTCAAAGAGTGTATTCGCCTCTTGCAAGCTGCACGAGCGCCACCATCGTGAAGTTTCTCAAAGTATTTGTGGTCATGAGACTGGGAGCTGAATGAAATGAACATGTTCTTTCCTTATTAAATACGGTTTCCAGTGTGTTAATTTTAATTTCACAAGACCCGAAATACTTCTTTCCTTTAATCGCTTTGTCCATAGCTGTCTTTCCGGGAAATGAATAATATTTTGTTCCTTCTGGGCATCTATAATATGAATTTGAACATTCTGTTACGCAGCATGTCATACAGGGCATATTTGAATCAATTCAGAAAATTTATACACAAAATAAAATCGTTCAAATTGAGATAAATTTGCGAGCCCCCATAGAAGACAAGCACAAAGTATCCACAAATAGTTTACTCACATTCCCGCCAGGTGGTGCTTCGATCTAACTTGCAAGAGGCGGATACATCAATTTGGGACACTCTGTTACAGCAGTTGGTCCGTTGCATTTGAACATGGCGCAGCAACAACTTATGAACGTGGCTCTTGTGTAGCTTCTCCAGTTGTAAATCACGGTTGATAATTGTGTTTATCGTGTACACAGATTTCCCTACCTTCTGTGCAATGGCCTGTTTGTGGGTTACATCCGGTTACGAGAGCCCGAACTTTCCGGACGACGTCAGGAGTACGGCTAGTGGATGATCTCGGTATGGCCTGGTTTTTACCTTCAGGAATGGTTTTGCCAATATTATTTAGTACACTTGATTTCCCTTTCTTGGAAAATACGAAGCCTCGCTTCTTGCACGCTTTCATAATTTAGGAGTAGCTGAATTTGAGGTCGGAAAGAGCTGTCATGTAGCCCTCCCAATACCTGTCAATTTTCGATGGCATAACTCAGTGTTTTTAGCTCGCTGTTCGAATACCTGCCCTAACAATACTCCACGTGAAATGAACGCGCGCGCCACATTTAATTATGCTAATTGTTATCATAGATCCCTAACAACCCTCTGTATACACGCTGGTTAATCAAAAAATCATCTTTAATATTTTTACACCTCAATACCAAACACAAACTGAAACATAAGAAATAGAAAAAAACTAAAACCGTGTATCCCCACTCGTGCATGCACTGCAGATACTGTATTCAATTTTCGAGGGGTGTTGATTCAGAATGTTTCTTCTTCCGAATCTGAGTCATGACTATTGGTTTTCTTTGCCTGTCAAAGAAAATGTAAAGTTGATACAGCTTGTAACAACCTGCCCCAAACTTCGCTTTTGAACAAAGTTCACGAACAGCGAAAACAAGGCAACATTTTTCCAGAAAAGATTTTTCCCCAAACTTCCACGTAAGATTATGACTTGATAACTGAGCTCTCTTAGTATCACGATAACCCAGATTATTCTGCAATACCCAGTAAGTTATTTAACATCGTTTTAGTTAGAGAAAAATTACGATGAGGTACAAAAAAATCGAAAATTTATTCTTACTTGCGAAGCGTGCATGCTAATGTTTCGAGGAGGGAAAGAGTGCTTCAGATCCATTAGAGGTTGCACCAATACAGGTCATGACAATGCATCCCATCATACATTAGTTCGAAGCAAAATGGCGGATCGAACTATCGAACTAAACAATCGAAAACCCTTTTCTGTACTTTAGTACGATTGATAGCTGAGCATGCGGTCATTTTAAACGAATTTATGTAATTAAATAGCAAACTTTCAGTTTGCGTGAGTGAGTTAGATTTCATGAGTTCGAATCAAAATGGTGGATCGCAATGTATGATGGATGCCTTGTCATGACGTGTCTGCCTGCTGGTGTCAATATTTTAAGATATTTTTAATTGTAACAGCTTACCCGTGCAACGACTTGTCCGTCTCCCCTATTTGTAAATTGGAATTGCTTTGTGAACGCGAGCAATAATTTAGAGGTAGATTTGAAAGGAGTTAACGATAAATGAATTTTCATTGTTTATTAGAAGCCTTGGCTAAACTTTAAGTTCTTATATTTAAAATTTCTTCTGCGTCAAAGCTAAATGACCTTCTGGGAATGCTTACAAGTTTTCTTTCCATCTTATGAATTTAGATCTTATGAATCAATAGTAAGTCATCGCTAAGCCACAATTCTCCTTACTTTTAACTACAACCCTAGCGTCAATGAACTTCGGACACCTACAGAATTTTGGATAAGTACAACGAAACTAATTGTAAATAAATGAAAATTACTTTATTGAGTGCACAGAGCTTTAGTACAACTGTCATATAGCATTTTGACATAAAAGAACACGAGAAAATTAAATAAGCGACTTTTTGTAATGTTCCGTTTTCAACACGTTGCAATGAACTTCGTACACCGTACCGTTTATTGCACATTCCCACTGAGTGGCGTCACCTTTCCGACGAATGACGCTCCGAAGTCGTTGAGGCATGCTGGACACTAACTTCTGCGTTGTTTCTACTGGAATTTTGTCCCACTCTTCGGAAATACACGCCCGCAACTGCTGCAGTGTTCGAGGCTTCCGCTGTCTGACTTTTCGCTTTAAAATGCGCCATACATTTTCAATGGGTGACAGATCTGGGCTGCAGGCAGGCCAGTCAAGCACCCTGAAACGCTGCTGTTGTAGCCAAGCCTTGGTGTTCCGAGCAGCATGAGGATTCGCGTTGTCCTGCTGAAAGATGCTTGGTCTTCTATTGAACAACTTTTGGTGGGATGGACGCAGATGCTGTTGAAGAATGTTTATATAGGCAGCAGAGTTAATAGTGCCCTCGCAAAAGTGAAGCGATCCTGTCCCGGCTGCACTCATGCAGCCCCACACCATCAGCGATGCAGGTTTCTGAACTTTCCTCTGGTAACAGTCGGGATGATTACTTTCGTGCTTGGTCCTTGGCACCTTGCGACCGTTATTGCCATACATCACTGCAAAGGTGGACTCGTCGGACCACAGAATACTATTCCACTGAGCAAGGGTCCACTTTAGATGGATTCTGGCCCATGCTATCCGGCGACGCTTAGCTACAGTGCTCATAAATGGCTTCCTCTTTGTAGCGTATAAGTAATAATTGCATCTTCTGATGTAACGGCGGACTGTGCTTTCGGATATGGGTATATGAAAATATTCTCGGGCCCAAACAGTCATTTCAGTTATGGGAGCATGCCTGTTTTTTACAATGTAACGTCGAAATACTCGTAGGTCCCTAACATTCAATAAACGTGCAGTCCCTGGTTCTGTTTTCCCGATTTCTCTGAAACGCTTGATGATCCCATTAACAGTAGAGAGAGAGTGGAACTGATAATTCATGGGCAATAGCTCGCTAGGATTTGTTATTCTGGAACTGCTGTATAATTTTTTGCCGTATACACGTTTCTACTGGCTTACCACGTCCCATGGTTCAAAACAACACGAATACTGTGCTCTGTCGCGTGGACGGTGCTTTTAAAGCCTGATGCAAAGCATTCTGGGCGTTTCTACAGCCTTCAGGAAAGTTCTATATGCTGGCGATCCCTTGTGTACGAAGTTCTTTGAAACCTGTTTACAACGCAATTTTACATAAATTTGAATAAATTATTTCACACCATTAAATCGAATCTAAATGGATGTTGATATTGTTCCATCTACTCAGTAAATCTATTTTCATTAGCCTGCAATCCTCTGTATGCACTTTTCACTGTGTTTTTAGCCAAATTACTTGGTGTCCGAAGTTTATTGACGCTAGGTTTGTACATCTTGATTTTGCATATGAAACAATGAATGTATAAACTGATAAATTAGCTGATTTAACATGTTTATTCATAAGATAAAAAGGAATGAATATCTCAAACTCACTGGCATGTTCCATCACGACAATATCCATGGCCGCTACAAAGGCTTGGACAATGTTGGCCGATGTATAGATGATTGATTGCCCAAGAAAAGTACTGACTTTCATTAGACTGACGAAGTCGAAATTTAGTGGAAGAAGACCTGGAAAGCAAGGACTAAATTCTTTAACTATTTAAAAAAAATAGAGGAAAGCTGAAATATAATAATAATGTATCATTGGAATATGGTTATTGTATTGTGCAGTTAGAATAAAATAACTGGTTGGATTTTTTGGCAATATTAATTTTTCTCAGTGGCCGTCAAGACGACGAATATTTCAACACCGCGAATGTCCTGAGAGATCACTGGACTGTGGCTCGTATGTCGTCCCACAAACTATTCATCACGTGGGACTTGGTTAATCAACTCCCGATCATGTCCGCATTTGGCCACTTTCTGCGACGTGATCTGAGGCTACAGGTTTGCAGGAAGATGCGCTAAGGAAAAGACGCGCTACCTCTCTCATTACCCTTCCAAATCAAAGGAAAGTGATGCAGAGAAACGATTGTCAGTCATTATAATAAAAATTAAGTATTGCCAAAACACCTAACCAGTTATTTAATAATTATATATTATGAAACAGATTTTTCGATTTAAACCACTCTTATTGAGAGTTTACTCAATCTGTTCATCCGTCGAAGAAATAAAAAATTAATTCGTGTAGGGATAATATAATAAAAAAGGACAGTGGCGTAGCCAGAAATTCCTCTTGGGGGGGAGGGGAGTACTTTTATACTGGCGGAAAAAAAAATCCCAACACCACGAAGGACTTGTGCTAGATGAATGAAATTTAGACAGTATATTCAGCTATGGTATTTATTCAATTGATTCAAGTTTCAAGGTTACAACTTATAGGGGGCGCCACCAGCGCCAACCTGTACATGGTGAAAAGCACGGACTTTAGTACCCGCTGTAGTCGCCGCGCTGGTCTATGCAGGCCTGCACACGTGCATGCATACGGTCGTAGAGATGCCGAATGTCATTTTGGGGTATGGCATTCCATGCCTGTTGTACCTGGATGGTCAGATCAGCGACAGTTGCTGGAAGTGGAAGAGCCCTGACACGGTGTCCGACCATGTCCCAGACGTTCTCGATGGGCAACAGATCTGGTGATCGTGCTGGCCATGGTAGGATGTGGACACCCTGAAGGGCACGTTGGGTTGCAGCGGCAGTGTGGGGTCGAGCCTTATCCTGTTGGAACAGCCCCCCTTGGCATACCAGCCATTAATGGCAGCACAATGGGTTCAACGACCATCCGAATGTAAACATTAGCCGTCATGGTGACTGGGATAACCACCAGGGGGTCCTGCTGTCGTACGAAATCCCTCCCCATACCATAACGCCAGGGGTGGGGCCCGTGTGCCGACGACGGATACAGCTCGTAACAGGAGTTCCCCACTCCTCCTCCTGACCCTTGTGCGACCATCACTCTGACCTAGACAGAAACGACTTTCATCCGTGAAGACCACAGACCTCCATTCTGCCCTCCAAGTCGCTCTGGCTTGACACCACTGAAGACGTGCCACACGGTGTTGAGGGGTAAGAGGCAAACATGCCACAGGGCGCCTGGAGTGGAGATTCCTGCCCAGGAGACGGTTCCGAATTGTGCGTGGAGTGACGTTGGGTGCCACAGCAGCCCGAGTGTCCGCTGCAGATGCTCTCCGATTTGCCACAGCCATCCTACAGATGCGCCAGTCAACCCTGTCTCCAGTGGCCGGGGGTTGTCCAGATCCTGGTCTCCTGGTAATCCTGCCTTCCCTGGACCATTGCTGCCAACAGTTGTACACAGTGGCAACGTCTCGACCCATGCGTTCTGCAATAGCACGGAACGAAAGTCCACCCTCTCGAAGAAGTCCACTACACATCCTCGTTCGAATTGGGTTAGCTGCCCATATTCATGTCGCAGTCGCCTTCGACGCATGTTTTACGTACTCTATCACACACGTCCACAAGTGTCTGAAGTGATACAGATGCGCGTCCGATCTCCTTTATACCTTTCATTGGAATGTCTCATTTGCATATACAGGGTGGCGCTGGTGGCGCTCCCTATAAGTTATAACCTTGAAACTTGAATCAATTGAATAAATACCATAGCTGAATATACTGTCCAAATTTCATTCATCTAGCACAAGTCCTTCGTGGTGTTGGGATTTTTTTTTTTTCCGCCAGTGTATTTTCGGAGGGAGCATGCTTTAAGAGCAGGCAGCGTTTTCCAACCTTTTTCGGTTTGCACCTCTACGAAGGCTTTAAATAAATCATCGCACTCCCTATAAAATTTGATCAAACAAAGTAAAAAGATAAAATAGAGTAAAGAAAATTTGACGACTTGGACTCGAACCAAGGACTTTCTGGTTTTCGTCCCGTTGCTATAACCACTAAGCCACCGTGGACAAGGAAGCTGATGCTATCAAACATGTCCTATGAGCATAGGTTAAAGCGCGGCTCCTTTTTCGGAAGACAGGACTATCTTCACTATTAAATGGCGAATATTATGCTCATAGGACATGTTTGATAGCGACAGCTTCCATGTTCACAGTGGCTTAGTGGTTATAGCATCGGGACGGTAATTATTAACATCGGAGGTATTGCGTGAAAAAATCCTCCAAAGACCCATTTTCCAATTATTAAAATAAAAAGAAAATATCGCACACAGTTCCTTCGTCACAATTTTCGACCCCTGAGGGGGAGGTTGCAGCCCCTTAGCTCCCTCCCCTTTGTTACGTCCCTGATAAAGGGTGTCCCAAAAGTCTGTTCCGAGTAAAATTATAAAAGAAGACTACTCTGAATGTATCTGAAACTTTTCTATTTTCTTTCGTTAGCATTATGTCCATACTGAAAAAAATCAGAAAAATAAAAAATAGTAAACAAAAACTATCGTGTTAAATATATCTCCTAATGGGGGGGGGGGGGGG
>JAHWFO010076617.1:74393-95903 GCA_023313115.1 Rhysida immarginata | reverse complement strand
TGATTATGCAAACACGTTTTTTTTCAATTTAGACATTCGTAACCGTTCTGACATTTCAAAATTCAGATATTCTATAATGAATTTTAGATGATTTTTCAGTGATTCCAGCAATTCTCCAGCATTTTTATTTCAATAACAATTATCTTAATGTTTGTTCGTAAGAAAGTTTAATTGAAAAATCATCTTAGACAAGCAGACAAGTGTTCAAGTGGCACAAACGTTTTGTGGAGAGGAGAGACGGTTTGGAGGATGATGTGCGAACAGTCCGAACTGAAGCCAAGAACGCAGAGGTTGCAATGTTGTTCGCATGAAATAAAAACTATGTGGGTGTAGGTTTCAGTCGGCTGAAAAGATCGTCACTGCCACAAGATCAGTCATTGCAGACATTTCTGACAATGCCTTTCAGAGTTGTTTCCAGTATCTATATAAAAGTTGGCCAACATACATGGCGGCCAACGGCGACATATTTTGAGAGAGGATGTGGATATGTGAAAGCATGTGTGAAGATATTGTCATATGATGCGGCAAAAACAACAGTCCATAAACTTAATGACTGTAGTAGTATTAAGGGAGACCCGTGTAATTTGGACCGTCGTGTAAATCGAACCAGCCTTATTTTGCACAATTGCATGTTAGATGGCGCCACTCTCCTGGTTGAAAAATGATCATAGCCCTACCTAGAAGTGTATGAAAAACACGAGTTGTATTGCTTGAGTTATTGGTGAAAATATATCAAATTTTTTCTTTTGGTATGGTCTCATGTTATTTTGAGGTAAGATAGTAATCATATATGTAACTATAAGTGGCAATGCCGATATATATCAGGGATGGGTTAAAGAAAAGGGGTCTATGTACTTGTTATTAGGCATGGTTTTAGTTGGAAAGGGTTTTGATTTTAGAATTGTTAGCGTGTTGTCTAATTTGGACCTTATGTATTTTGTGTAAATTAGACCAGGGTCGATTTACACGCCGAACATTATGACGTTTTTTTGACATATCCAATTTTTTAACTTTATAGTTTTGACTTTATATAAGCTTAACCCACACGTTATTTAATTAAGATATAAGCTCATCCCATTTAAACATTCCATAGGGTTGCTGGTCATTTGTATTTTTCACAGTGCACTAATAAACACATAAGTTTAAACAAAGTTTCTGCTATTACACAGCCTATTGTTGTAATTGGACCACCTAGTTCAATTTACACTACCCGTTGTGTAATTCGGACCGAATGCAAAAATTTTAAATTTCATATGAAACCCATATCATTATAATTTTCCATAAAAATAGTGCACCAAAAGATAGCCCGAAATATCCACTATATACCTACGTTGAAGCTACGCCATTTTGAATAGAAGTTACAGCCCTTTTTCCTTAGGGGGTCCAAATTGCACGGGCCCTTATATATAGGGCGAGTCAAAAGTCTGTTACCCACTTCCCATCTTGGATACCAATGTAGTTACGCAAATTCCAATACAAAGAATGAATAGGAACTTGAGGGTGCTCTATCTGATGGAGCACCATTAATCATCTCAAATATGCAAATTAGGACACATCCAAATTCTATCTCAACCGTAGGAGATAATCAAAAAATTTCTATTGCACATTTGTTCAACAGCAAATTCCAAACAAAACCAAAAAAGTTCACGAAAATCCGATGAGCGGATCACCCACAATCCTCATTGCAAGCTCTGTAACATTAAAACCTTGATTCCTGTCCATGGCCATAGGAGGAAAACAAAAGCAACAGAGTCCAAAGATCCTGGGTTCAAGTCTCGGAAGTAACCACCGGAAGTTATTTTTCTTCTGAATACCATTTGGCAAGCATGCAAATTATTTCATGTACCATCCTCATCCTGTTCTGGAAAGTTCCACAATTTACCATAAACTCACCAGTTTCCTGTGCAATTGGTATAAAAATGCATGTTGAAGCTGAGCAAAAATCAGACCAAAGCAAGATGGTAGTACACTAACAAGGAAATAATCAATATGGTCCTCTGCTTTGGTGGGGCGAGGCAAATCATCATGCAACAACCAGGCATCGTTGAAATGTCGTGCGGAATTATGCTACGGTGCAAGTGGACATCACATTGAACACTATCTGGATTGATGGAAAGACTTACTTTGTATCAGATGACTGCTTGTAAGCAACACACAGTAGAAGAGGCAATTGTCCTGTTGCAGAGCTTGCAATGAGGATTGTGGGTAACCCACTCATTGGATTTTGGTGAACTTTTTTTGTTTTGTTTGGAATTTGCTGTTGAACAAATGTGCAATTGGAATTTTTTGTGTTTTCGAGATAGAATTTGGATGTGTCCTAATTTGCATATTTGAGATGATGAAAGGTGCTCCATCAGATAGAGCATCCTCAAGTTCCTATTCATTCCCTGAATTGGAATTTGCGTAACTACATTGGTATCCAAGATAGGAAGGGGGTAACAGACTTATGACTCACCCTGTATATATAAATGCATTTATTAAAAGGTTTAATTTTTGATACAAAGCTTAGAGCTACAGCTAGGGTTTCCAACTACTTTGGAGGGGTGGTGATCCCCTTATACTTCTGATGGAGAAAGTTTTTAGCGGCATTATTAATGAATAATGTTAGCCTTCTTCGTTAAGTTTTGCTGAACTTACGGGTGAATGTGTGCCTGCTTCGTTCCAGAAGGTTAATTGATCGTCTATAGAAGTTTTCACATTGTGTATTGATTCGGCAAAAATCGATATGTTATACATAGTTTTCAGAGGAGATGAATTATGGCAACCTAGAAACACGAAAATTTGATAAAGTAAATAAACATACAGCTAAATTTTAAATTTAACATAACTGTCCTACAAATTTTTCAATATCAAGCCACACTCACGAAATCTAGATTTTGAAATGTTCACCTACCTAGACCGACGTGGAATCGGATGACACCGACGTGAGACGTTTCGATGAATGGGGTACACAAGAGGCGGACAGTAGGTTGGTCAAAAACAAACGCCTTTTTGTGATGCACGACTCCACATTTCTGCGAAATCTGGCCTCCTTTAATCAACCAACTGAAACATTTGAAAAAAAGCTATTCAACCTTTACCTTTTTTATTCAGTTATTTAAATAAAAAAAATCATCTTACTTTTTATTTAAATCGGTTTCAAAATTCTCTTCAAATAAGATGTGTTCGCTTTCTGCAACCACGTATAAATCCATATCTGCAGTCGTTACATAGTTTATGTCTTTGCCATAACCGCTGAAAACCATGGCATTTCCATCAGAGTTGGGTATTTTCTGAATTAAAGAAAAGAATTTATTTTATTAAAATATAGACTCTGTGGAGATGTTTTATCAAGCTTTCATAGGAAAAAAGGACTTGGATATTATGGATTTTTATTTAGAAATTCTTAACCGTTAAAGAAAAAGGGAATATTTCCCTGCGTAGGTATTACATACGAGATACAGTTAATACATAAAGAGGCAAAGAATATTTCACAATAATTATTTAATGAAACTCCAAATCCTGTCTTTCAGATGTAGCAATAATATGTAGGGATTTTTTTTTACTTTTTTTAAAACCGTCTTTTACCTTGTGGTTTTTTTTTGTCTATATATTTTATAATCTGGACATTAAGCAGTTTTTCTATTGTTTCTGTTGCATTGATTGTTTTATGTGATCAGATTTTTTTTTAGATATGCAGCTTTATTGCAATGAATATGTTCATCTTCACTATGTAACATTTGTAAAGTTAAGTTTTTATTTGTATGTGTATCATCAAAATGTTTTGTTTTAACAAAAGTTGTTTTAATAAACGTTTTTATTGATTTATTTGCTTCTTTATTAACACAGCTTTGGTGTAAATACATTCTACTTACAAGTTTTGTATAAAATTTATGCATTTGAAGCGCTGTATTGAATTTCAGCATTAAATGATATATAATTATCAAATTTATATATAGGATCATTCAAAATGATAGACTCAATTTAATTCATCTTTATTTCTTGAAATATAAATTGTATATGAATAATCTGCACATCAATAGAGAGAGAAGGTTCTAATGTTTACAAATAGAGGTTATAAATGTTCGTTGTGCCCCCCTCCCCCCTCCTTATATACAATCTATCTTTAATTGAAATAAAGATGAATTAAATTGAGTCCATCATTTTGAATAACCCTGTATAATAAATGCGATTATTGATACTGTTTCTAGATCGCCTCGCTTTAAATCAACTAACAAAATTATTTGATTGCTTTTATGGAAGAGTAGGCTGATTTCACAAATCTCAAAAATTTGACATTTCCAAACTATACCAGGGTATAAAATTGAAATAATGGCTGATAATTTGAAAGTTAACAGTAAAATACCAGAACTGAAAATTGCATGAGTAATGGCGTTCTTCAATGTTTTACAACGTTGTAAAGATGATAAACTAGAGCGCGATGCTATACTCGCTGCATCAAAAAAAATTAATATACCTCGTCAAAATACATCTCGTTTACGGAAACGACCAAAGCTGATAAAACATCTGGCAGCTTAATTTTCAATGTTAACTCAAAAAGCATTGTTAAATGTGGACGTAAAAAGAAAAGATTTTTCTCAAAACTTAAAGAAAATTAAATTAATTCCCTTAAATCAAAATGGAAAGTTGATTATTTATTTCAAAAATAAATAAATACTGTCATAGCATTTTTGAAACTTCAAGGAGGAAAGTATTTAAATGTACATCTTCCTCAATAAAACCAACTCTTACCGAAGAAAATAAATACAGACGTGAAAATCGCCTTCCACTCCGTATAATATGAAAACTTACTTATTAAATAATATAAATGATGATTAATATATCGCTAAAATTTATATTAAATAAAAAATCTCTCTATTTTCACTTAATTTCGTTAATATAGTACTCTTCTTTATATACAGTTTTCATTATGAATATGGAAAAATTATTAAAAATCAAATTTCATTAAGAGCCATTTATTCATGTATTTATTTATTTATTTATTTATTTATAAATGCTTCAAGTTTGTTTTCAGACGAAAGCGTGTGCTCAAAGTAAGAAAAAAAAATTCCCAGAGACTGTTGAAAAAAAACAAGAAAAAGTTTCTGATCGTTTGTATGTCAGTTACAACGCAGAAGCTCTCCTCAATCCGATATTCCTTCCACCAATTATATTAATCGGGGAGGCCGTGGCCTGGTGGGCTTTCAATGTAACAACTTCGGTGAACATCAGAAATGCAACATCAGGCACGGCTAGCCACAGGATGGGCGACCATTCAGTGACTCACAATCTTCACCCCCCCGGCTGCTGTGACCATCATACAGCAGTCGCTAATCCTGGTTCATCCAGGGACCCAACTCGTCGGCCTCAGACCATACAGGCCCTGGATGGACGTATAGGATTCTATTAGTTAAATTATAATAAAATATCTTAAATATCTTAAAATCTCGTTGGGCAAGGTCTATAGAAATAAATAAGGACGTCACTTCACGGGAAGTGACCTTGAATTTCGTAATTATCGTTCGTTTTATATATTTCGCGTTCGATTTGAAATTTTTCATTTATGCTACGCCATTATTTATATCTCGAACTTAAATGAAGTTGTATATTAGGGTGGAGTTGTCCTTTAAGTTCCAAGGATGATTCTTACGACAGTTCGTTGGAGAAAAATACTTCATCTCGAAACTTCATTTTGGTCTTAAATGAAAGATCTTAGTCTGTAGATTTGTCAAAGTTAGTTTTGTGTCCATAATTAATATTAATTAGCGCTAATATACAATTCAAAATTGCTTACGCTGGCAAATCAAACAATCCTCTCCACAATAACGTCACAAATTTGCTAGCATTGATGATCAAATTAAAAACAATTACATAAACAATTAACAACGATAACAATAAACAACAATACAGGCAAACAGATTTTAATTAGAGATGGATATGGGTTGTTTACCGTCAAATTTTTACGGGATCCATCTAGTAGTAGGCAATAAAATTACAAAAACGGCGATCGGCCTCGGTGGCTCAGCGGTTTGCGTGATCGCCTCTGATGCCCGAGTACGCGGGTTCGATCCCGGCCGAGGACGACGAGGATTTTTCAGGGGGAAATCCTGAGATCACGCACTTCCTTCGGAAGGGAAGTAAAGCCGTTGGTCCCGTGTAGTCGTTTGCCGGCTGCACGTTAAAGAACCCTTGCGAGGCAAAATTTGCGGCCCCTATAACGCCGTCCTGAAATGACCATAGCAGTTGAAAAGGACGTTAATACCAAACAAACCAACCAAACCAACAAAAACGGCGATAATGTACCACATATTGAAAGATGCTATCAATATTAGAGAGGTTAAGCAGAACGCGACGCGAACGCATGTGACGTTTCCAATCTGAAAAGACGTAGTGTCATCAAACCTGGGCCGACAATCCAACTTTCATAGTTACAACAAACGAAAAAACGCTAATTCCCACAGGTGTTTTTTCATTTGTTGTAAACAATGCAAGTTAGATTGTCGGCCCAGATTGGATGACGCTAGTCAGCAGGATTTGTTTTTAAAGTGGCGTTGAGTCCACACGTTAACAGAAATATATGATGTCACATGCCACATCATTTCAGAATGAAAACGTCACACGTGTTCGCGTTTACGTGCTGCTTAATCTTTCTATTAAACCGTTTTCTTCGACATTGTTTGTTAGGGTGGAGGAGTAAAAAAAAGTATAATAAAAAACATTTCTTCTACTGCATTATTTAATTCCTAGCCTAAAATACCTCTGAATTTTCAATGTGGCGTGCGCAGATGCAGTTAAGATGTATTCATGGCTATATCATCAATTAACCACATTCCAGGATCTGGCCCAGGATATGGCCTATTTCCAGGATCTGGCCCAGAAATGGTGGATAATTATAAAATTGGGCTGCTTTTGGGCTCTTTTTGATGGAGGGTTGGGGTGCATAAATTTAAACCATCTGACAACACGGGTGACTACACATTTTTGACATCGTACATCACGTCTGTGAAATTCATGAAGTCAATCAAACGGTTTGACTTTAAAAAAATTAAGTTAAATTTTATAAATATTTCGCGTTCATATCACTTAACTCTAACTAAAACAAATACAGGATGTTGTTAAATTTCATGTCAAAAATTATAGAAGTGATGGAATATAAGATTCTAAGCTAAAAAGTTCATATGAACATGGTTCCGAACTTGAACGATAACTGAGATATGAACAGAAATAAAATTGCCGCCGCTAAGATCAACATGTTAATAACACATCTAGGATAATGAAGTTTGAAGAAATAATAGGGTACATAAAACCGTGTATAGGTCTTTTTCAGGTCTTCAAGTTGATTGCACGTGCTCTAATAGTGACCTTTATGAATACCAAGATAATGCCATGACTATAATAAGAAGTAATTTGACGAAGTCAGAAATTGAACCTGCAAAATAACCTTACAGCTGGACCGCAACTTATAAAAGCCTTCTCTACGATTCGCATATTAAAAAACTGCACACATTGAAATTAACTTTTAGTGTTAAATCGCTGGATTGATCCACAACGTCATGATGGAAGAAACACACAGAGTTCCCGACGAGTTTCGCCGTTTATTCCAGGTTTTTCCAAGGGTACATACGAAAGGCTTATTAGCCTGAATTAGTATTAACATCAATAGGAACATCAATAGCAACATATGTAACCTTGAAAAAGCCTGGAATAAAGACCACTTTAAATTTCATAGTAAGGCTTGAGGAAGGGCACCCATGACACAAAAAAAAGCTCAGTAAAAAAACATTTATCCTCTTGCATTATTTAATTCTTAGCATAAAAGAGCTCTGAAAAAAAATAAATGAAACAAATGCGGTTAACTAATAATATCTTAAATAATGAGTATTGGTTTATATACAGGGTTATTCAAAATGATGGCCTCATTATTTGTGTTACTGAGTTTACCTCGAATGTAGGACAAAACCACCATATATAAAACCCCTTGGAACAAAACTCCCAGAGTAAAAGCATAAAAGAAGAGATAATCTCCAACTGAAGCCTGTATTTTTATATAATTTTTAGACCATTCTTATCGACTTAACCGAAAATTTATTGAAGGTTATTCCTTGTATTGGGAGGGGGGTAGGGGAAGCCTTTTAATAACTGATTTTTAAGATTAAGGACATTTTAATAATGGAAAATGAAATTACACATCAGAGCAAGAACAGATGAAAATGAAATTATACGTACCTCTATCTGTTCTTATTCAGAGCCATTGATTAGCACTATACAAAAAATATATAACGTGTATTTAAACTTTTTAAGTCTTAGTGTTTGTAAAGGTACATGGAAATGGAATATTTTTGAGAAACATTTGGTAAGAAGAGTCGTTTATTGGGAGCAGCGGTTGTGAAAAAAGAGCCTATGGGATAACCTACAATTGATACAGTAAATTCCCGATTATCCAACATTCGCTTAATCGACGTTTCGTGTTATCCGACCGGGTACCTCAAGAATATTAAATTTTTTTGACGATCGTAAAAACATTCTAAATGCCGCTTTGTGTTGACCCGTTAAGAAATTACTCAAATAATATTTCGTTGTAATGTAGGGATTTGTTTCTGTTTTGTTCTAAGAGGGGCGAACAAAAAGTAATGTCGCGTATTTTTTTCTCTAAAATCGTGACCGGGAAAAAAATAAACACATGTACATTTGATAGAACAATTCAGCTTTTACTTTTCCACATAATCTCCAAAGCGATTGAGGCAACGATCCCAGCGGTGGACAAGTTTTTCCACGCCCTGTCCATAAAAGTTGTCTGGATGTGTGTGGATCCAGTTGCGAACTACCGATTTCACCTCGTCGTGATCACAGAAATGTTGACCGGCCAGTGACTTCTTCAACGGTCCGAAGATATGGTAGTCAGTGGGAGCGAGGTCCGGGCTGTATGGAGGATGAAGCAGTGTTTCCCAGTTCCACCGCTGCAGCAGGTCAGTGACCTGTTTCGCTGTGTGGGGACGTTCGTTGTCGTGGTGCAGCACGATGTCCTCCATTGCCAAGTCAGGAAAATACTTTTTAATGAAAGTGCAATTTGAATAACCAGTTTTTAATAAATTTTTTGCTTTTTTGGAAATAATTGAAGGTATTAAAAAATTGTTCTTTCATTACAAATTATTGTCTTTTTTTAAATATTTTTTTTCTAAAGTTGAGAAGCAAATATATGTTTTAAATTTTAATTATCATTCATATACCTCAACTGTATTTATGTTAATAATTTTATTTACTAATTTTATCTCTAAAAGCAAGGTGAGGTTGCTGAATATATTTTAATAATTTTTAAATGTCTATTTAATAAACATTTACTCATGAAACAAATACTTATAATTATGATAGTTATATTGAATAGTGATGAAACAATTCAATATAAGTGGAAATATAATTAAAATTGAAAAATTACGATTGTAGAATAAAATGTCAAAAAGTTTATTTATTTATTCAAGTTTCCCAGGGAATTGATAAACCACATATATCTAGTATTGACTATGGTATGTTGAATACTTTGGTCTCAGCTACTAACTGGGATCCACTTTATGAGCTGGATGATGTAAATGCTGCTATGACTTGGTTTATCGTACATCTCAAAAAATGTATTATTGAAGCCAGCTATATAAAAACAATTCTTCTAATAGAAAAAAGGGCTTTTATAAACCCTGGATTAATTCTTCAATAATTAAATTAATGCATACAAGAGATAAATTTTATCGAAAACTGCTAAAAAATTTTGATGATAATGAAAGGAGAGTCAGTTATAAAAAAGTAAGGAATGAAGTGGCGAAAGAAATTAGAAAGGCAAAACTAAAAGATTATCAAGAACAGCTTTTACAAGCCGATAACAATATAAAAAGTAAATGGAAGGTAATAAACAATTTAATTAATAATAAAGGAAAGAGTATTCCAAAAATTATAAATGATAATATTGATGTTAATAAAATAAATGAGTTCTTTTCTAAAAGCTGTTGTGAGTTTGAAATCAATCAAGAAATGGTTTTGTCTGATTCAAATAACACTAATAATGAAACTTCTTTCTTCTTGACACCAGTGACAAATTGTGAGGTTGTTCATTACATTTCTAAATTGAAACCTTCAAATAACTCCTTTTTTGATAATATTAATGCAAAAAGTTTGAAAATCATTAAGATGCTAATTGCATCTCCTCTCTCTTACCTAATAAATCTGTCATTTAATACCGGTGTTTTTCCACAATTGTTAAAATCCTCACTTATCATCCCTATTCATAAAAGTGGAGATAAGAATGATTTTGGTAACTACCAGCCTAAAATCATTACATATCCTCTCTTTAAGATCTTTAAGAATTAGCAATGAAATTTCGCCTTGTTGATTATTTGGAGAAATATAATTTTAATTTCTGAAAAACAAAATGGCTTTCGGAAGAATGGTGGTACTGTGCCCCTTCTTCAAATGATACTATCACAAGTAGTACAAGCTATGGACAATGGATTGAATCCATTCATCCTATACCTGGATCTAACAAAGGCATTTGACTCTGTTCATCATAATCTTTTACTATTGAAACTACATAATGCTGGAGTTAGAGGCTTGACTAATGACTGGTTTAGATCATATTTGCTGGAAAGACCTGTTGTCACAAAACTGAATGGTATAATAAGTAACTCTTTATTCCTGGAAAGAGGAATACCTCAGGGTACAATTCTAGCTCCTATTTTATTTAACTTTTTTATTAATAATATTTTTGATTTACTTAATGCTGGTTCTATTTATGCATATGCAGATGATCTAGCTATTTTGTATACTTTTGAATATTCTGCTAATTTAATTGATGTGAACAATGGCCTTAATCTGATATCCAAATGGTTATATGATGTAATATAAGACAGACTTTAAAAGGGATTTTCTCGAAAATAGGGCCAAGTTGGAGGCTGCGCACTTGGTCTTACGAAAAGGGCATATCAGACTACCATGCTACCAAAGGGCATCAGAAAACTCGATTGTTCGTTGGGGGCCTCTCCTTGTTAGTTGGAAATATCATTGTCTCCTTATATAAGAGACTAAAACATATTGGCTGGACATTAATACATTTAAAAATGAATCTTCCAGCGTCTCTAATGAAATTATCATATTATCTAATGCTTTCTTTTATTCCATTCTTCAATATGGAATAAAGCTATGGGGCGGCACACATAAGACTCATCTATATAAACTAAATAATTCCCATAACTACATCTTAAAGGTTGTATTTGGGCAGAAAGAAGCCCTTCTTTTTTTTCAGTTGAGGAGAATCTATATTTACAAAGTTCCTGTATCGGTTTTAAAAGAAGAAAAACTAGCATTACATACTCATACAACTAGGTATTCTTTAACACGTCCAACTATAGTACCAAAGATAATTCATACTTTCGCAGCACATCAATATTTATTTTTATCCAAAAAAATTTTCAATAATATCCCGATGGAAGTAAAAAAGAATTCTATAAACGGAAACTGTAAATTGGCTATTAAAAATTGGTTAAGCAGACATATTGATATTGATATCATGTTTCCTTTTCCTATCTAGCTAGTTTTCTCTATTTGTTCTCTCCTTGTTTGATTTCTTTAAGAAATCCTAGTATAAGCTTTTACTTTTTTGGATTTCCATTGTTATTAATTTGTGTAACTTAGATTTTTATATTATTTATACTTATCAATGGGGTTTACACTCTGCTGTATTTGCAGTGTTTTGTATGAATGATGATTCTTCTTTAATTAACCATAAAATACATAATAAAGAGCGATAAAAATAAAAATTTAAATCACAAAATAAAATAGAGAAAAAAGAATGATAAAAAAATTAGAAAATCTGTATAAAATTGAAAATTCCAAGTTCTATGTAAAACATTCTTAAAACGATTAAATTACAATTGAAAAGAGCCAAATCGTTAGGAATAGCGTTACCAGTAACTTTTCTTTTATAATTTTTTGAGCAAAATGAAATATTGAAAGTGTCCTCAATACAGGTGAAATTAGAATTTTACAAAGGCATAAAAAATGTTGAAAAGAAGAAAATAAAATTATTAACATATAATAACATGGCTATTTTTTTTTTACATTATCATCAAAAAAATAGATTGCAATTTAAACAGCCACACACTCATTCTCGCTAGAGCCGTGAACAAACCAATCCCAAAATTCATTGCGGCATCTGGCTTCCTTTCTTTCTCAGCCATTCTCGCACACCCACCATTTCATGACATACAAGATCGCCATTTCGTAACCATAACATGTGCGTTTATTTATTTGCACTAATCCTACGATGTTCACGTTTAATATGTGAATAAAATTTAAATACAACAGTTTCGTACCCAACCTTTATTTTTTTTTTGTACAAGTCAGTGAATTTGAATACTCTTGTAAATCACTAAATAGGCATATATATAAATTCCCAATTGTTTTTAATAATGTTATTACTTTCCCGTATTAAATAGCCTTGCTACAATTTCATTCCTCCGAATCGGGCATTCCTCTGATCATATATTTTTGACATCACGTTCGTGAAATTTATGAAGTCAATTAAAAACACTGTTCATGCTTTACAAGGTTCTTTTTCTTCTTTAAAAATTAAAAGTAAATTTTAACCAATTGTATGTGGGATTTTGAAAACAAGAATCAATTATAGCCTACCCGTTTGATATTTTTCAACTGCGAGATGAGTTACTTGCTCATTGACTCTCCATTTTGAAATATGTCATTAGTGTCCTTTGAAACGCCTGTAAAATCAGATTTCTTATAATCAAATATGTAAATGCAATAAAAAAAGACCCTTTTAATTTATTTTGCTCATATATAGTTTTTATATTAGTCAAAAATACAGGGTTTTAAAAAATAAATTCGTATTTATCAACTGTAAGTAACACTCCATAGAATTAAATTCATTCCTCACAGGCGTTAATTTGCGATCAACTTTAGATGTGATCCGAGTTGACCTATTCCTTTACAGAATTTTTAGGGCATAAACTGATTAAAAATGTCATTACCAAATATTATTTATTCACAAATAATAACTGGATAATGTTTATAATTAGTGACAGTGTAGTTAAAAATATCGGCATATTTTGAATAACTTTACTATCACGTTTATTAGGAGGTTTAGCTGAAAGCTACATATAAGAATGCACACTTGGTTTGTACATTTATCCGGCCATCTGCCTTCTGCACGATAACTTGAAAACGGATTAATCTTCCATTTTCGACAATATGACAACAAAGTCTGAGCTCGGCTGTATCATCTTTTTAGGCTTTTTCGTGAAGACCTTCAAGTTGATTGCACATGCTCTAATAGTGTAATGTCCTCCAAGGTGATTTGGGGTGTAACTGTAATGTCCTGTTCATTTTGAAGTTCTCCCGCTACTTTTGCTGCGCTAATAAACGCATCTTGTTCCACCTTCTTGACGATGACTTTATCCTGATAATGAGAGGTTTTCCTTTTCCGACCTCTTCCTGGCAAAATTTTTCACTTGCCTTGTATTTTTGTATATATCAACAATTTTCCGTACAGTAGATTTTGAAGTTCCCACTGCTTCTCCAATTTTTCCCAATGATAAGCCAAATTCGTGATGTTATATGACACATTCTCGGATATCGGAAGACCACTCGCGTCTTTTCGGAGACATGGCAAATAAAATATAGTTTTTCTTAAAATTTAGATGATTTTCCTCTTTATTTAATAAATTTAATGCAAATAGGCAGGCGATCTCATTATATTTAGGTGTTGTGAAGGTATAAATGGTTGAGTGTGCCAACAATTTTTTTGCGCAAAATCGGGTGGTGTTCTCCTTTTAATTTTTTTTTTCTCTAATTGTAATTTATATTAAACAAAAGTTATTAGTTATTATTAGAACGCACATCCTAAGGTACGTGATGTTAATTTATACAGGCTGGCTGTCGCTTGTACTTTGTGTAATAAATGGTTTAAGTTGTAGTTTTACATCGTGCCAATAATTTTTTTGCTCACTGTATACTTTTTATTATTTTTAGACCATTCTTATCGAGTTATCCGAAAATTTATTGAAGTTTATACCTTGTATTGGGAGGGGAGGGGAAGCCTTTTAATAAATGATTTTTAAGATTAAGGAAATTGACATTTTAATAAAGGAAAATGAAATTATACGTCACAGCAAGAACAGATGAAAATGAAATTATACGTTCCTTCATCTGTTCTTGGGCAGAGCCATTGATTAGCACTATACAAAAACTATATTTAAATATTTTAAGTCTTAGTGTTTGTAAAGGTACATGGAAATGGAATATTTTTGAGAAACATTTGGTTAGAAGAGTCGTTGATTGGGAGCAGCGGTTGTGAAAAAAGAGCCTATGTGATAACCTACAATTGATACAGTAAATTCCCGATTATCCAACATTCGCTTAGCCGACGTTCCGTTTTATCCGACGCGGTACTTCAAGAATATTAAAAATTTTTGACGATCGCAAAAAAATTCTAAATGCCGCATTGTGTTGACCCGTTAAGAAATTACTCAAATAATATTTCGTTGTAAAGTAGGGATTTATTTCTATGTTTTGTTCTACGAGGGGTGATCAAAAGTAATGTCGCGTATTTTTTTTCTCTAAAATCCTGACCGGGAAAAAATAAACACATGTACATTTGATAAAACAATTCAGCTTTTATTTTTTCCACATAATCTACAAGCCGATTGAGGCAACGATCCCAGCGGTGGACAAGTTTTTCCACGCCCTGTCGATAAAAGTCGTGGATGAGTGTGGAACCAGGTGCGAACTGTCAATTTCACCCTCGTCGTTGTCACGGAAATGTTGACCAGCCAGTGTCTTCAAAGGTCCGAAGATATGGTAGTCACTGGGAGCGAGGTCCGGGCTGTATGGAGGATGAAGCAGTGTTTCCCAGTTCCATCGTAGTGACCTGTTTCGCTGTGTGGGGACGTGCGCTGTCGTGGTGCAGCAAGATGTCCTCCATTGCCAAGTCAGGTCTTTTCCTGCGTATGGCCGCTTGAAGATTCCTCAATGTGCCTCTATAGCGTTCGGAATTGAGAGTGATATGCGGTGGGAGAAACTCAAGCAGTATCGGACCACGGCAATCCCAAAAACATGTCAACATAACCTTGCCGGCTGATGGCACAGATTTGAACTTTTTCGGTATGGGAGATAAGGTGTGTTTCCAAACCGCCGATTGCATCTTGGTTTTGGGCGAATTCGATCCAAAAAATCCTGACACTCCTCATAATTTGTGGCTTCATGAAATTCCGTATAGACGTATTGTTACAACTTTGCAGTTTATTGTCTGCGATAGTTCAACCTTGTAAAAGTGGTGCTAGTGAAAGGCATGGTCTCTGGTTCGCATCCACCTTACGGAATTTTTTTTCCCCCTTTCTATTTGTATTTACTTTAGGAAATTCTTTCTCTTCTTTAAAATTTAAAAGTAAACTCTTATTCAATTGTATGTGGGATTTTGAAACTAAGAATCAATTATCTCCTTTTGTTATTTTCCAATTGCGAGATCATATAAATGAGGGACTCATGAAATATGCCGTGTAAAACACTTGTAAACTCGAAACGTAATAAAATCATTCTTAATATAATCAGAAATGAACAAGGAAATATACTTTTTATTTTACTCATATATTTTACTCGGACATACAATTACATTCGTATTTAACAACTTAAACTCTCCACAAAATTATGTTCATTTATCACAGCGTGATCACCTCTGATGACCGAGGACGCGGGTTTGACCCCGGCCAAGGACGACGAGGATTTTTTCAGGGGGGAAATCCTGAGATCACGCACTTCCTTCGGAAGGGAAATAAAGCCGTTGGTTCCGTGTAGTCGTTTGCCAGATGCACGTTAAAGAACCCTTGCGAGACAAAATTTGCGGCCCCTATAACGCCATCCTGAAATGACCATAGCAGTTGAAAAGGACGTAAATACCAAAACAAACCAAAACCAATAGTTTATCACAGTCATCAATTTACGATAAAATTTAGATATGACCCCAGTTGAAACATTCCTTTAAAGAAACATTTGAGATTAAAGTGGTTAGAAATATCATTCCCTCTGTTTCTTTATACCCAAATAATAACCAGATAATATTCAATTGTTAGTGATAGTGTTGTCAAAAAATGTGTGCATTTGATTTTGACAGTGTTGTCGAAAATAACTTTAATATCACATCTATTTAAACAATTCTTCAGTCAGTTTTCCTTTTCCTCAATAAATTTTCTAAATAATAAAAACTAATACTGTAGCTTAAAGCACTGTATAAAGAAAGTATGGACAATTCATTGTTGCAGGCAGCCATTTTGACTCCTATTTCATATGATGTTTCGTCTTGTTTTTCAGCAAATTCAAACTCCGGAGCCACACTTCCCTCTAACTTTTGTCAAAAAGGACGTGTTCAATCTGCAAGTTTAAATTTACTGCAAAACAAGAAGTAATCATCTTAAAAAATAGTAATGAAATAAGAGTCAAAATGGCTGCCTGCAACAATGATTGTCCATACTTTCTTTATACAGTGCTTTACTGTAGCCATGTTACTATCACCACGCTCATTATTGCCGGTGATGAAAATGATTATCCCCTTATCAAGATGTAAACTTATGTCGAGTACTTTTTATTACAGTCTATATAACTTATGATGGATAACATCGAAAGTCCTAGAATGCTTCGCTAGAAAACTTTCCATCAAAAGTTTACATTCGCTTTGTCTTTTTTTACCATTACAGACATTCCGCTTCCAGTTCATAGGTTTAAATGTTGAAAGATATCCTTAATGTAAAATAAAACATAAATGACACAAATGCGGTTATCATTGTACCTAACGCGATCCTTTGCATGATGACAAACTTAAAATTCCTTAAATTATGCAAAATGTTCAAAACTCAAATTTTAAGGGATAAAACGTCACGCGAAGTTTGCTAAAAAGCTGGCGGAAACGTCAATAATCTCAACAATTGCCGCCGCTTTCTGAGTTTTAATGAATTAGGTATTTGGATTTAATTAACTGCTGGAGCAGAAATTTCATAAATAACGTAACGACACGATTTTTTAGACCCTAAATTTTGAGTTTTAAGCATTTTTGATAAAGAACTTTTTGCTTAGAATGATGCATGGAATCACACTTTGTAATTATTGTCCTTCCATTTAGAAACCCCCTATATACAGCAAAAATATCGTCTTTAAATAATAAATACATCCCGTCAGTCCCTTGGAGATAAGAATAAATGGAGGCGCCCAATGTTAACCAAATAGCGCAATACACACTGAGATTGGTAGGATTTGTTATGAAAGGTTTTCCTCTGCATGGATATGATTTTTAAAAGAGAATATTTATCATAAATAAAAACAAAATAGCCAAAAATTGAGGACACCAATATACAATATCGGAATAAAAGGAAAACACAAATCCACAAAGATTTTTTTATTGACTCAGATGTACAGTCGGGTGCGAAAAGGTTTTTACCTGCTCCGTAGGAGCTGAGCTTTCTGATCGGTTGCAAAATCAGGTACTTGTACTGAGAGTCAAGGTAGATTAGAATGGACCTGTCCCTTCTGAATGAAAATAGGGTAGCAGGTATACGCTTGGGATGTGCTCGTCGCCTGCTCCCTCCTGACAATAATAAGCGATAGCGGCTGACAGAACTATCGTTAAAGTCTCTGCCTACTGCCTCGAATGGCAGAGTTCGAATCCGATATGGATAGACATTTTTTTTTTGGTCCATTATCGCGTCTTTGATTTCGTGTAAGTTTTAAAAAGTGTATGTAAAGAACACCATAAACAGATTAAAGTTTTTTCATCCAAATGTGCAATTTGATCTGTTTATTTGAGGGTTTAAAAAACTTTTCATGTTAATTGTCATGTCATGCTTCATTCTAAATTTTAGTTTTTAATAAAATATACACTAATTCATACCACCGTTACTTTAACAAAAATCCTCTTTTGTTCAAATCATTTAATATTCTCTACTATTAAAATATATAATCCTATATATTAAAACGCAAAGCATTTTTTGTAAGAGCAAAATTGGCACTTCTGCGCATGCGCATCTGAAGCCAACAAAGAAAGTTACGACAATCCATCAGAAGCCTGGGATTGTTGTAATGAGACAATATTCAATCATTGTTTTGAATTAAATAAACTGAAGATTTGCAGAAAGAAAATCCTGCCTTGATCATTTTATGACGTTTCCTTGTGACTGCTGAAAAACTCTGAAAATATTATATCGTTAGAAAGAGCTTTAAAAACTGATCATTTTATCCGCTGACACTTTATGTCTCAGTTTAATACATTCAGAGAAATTTAGTTTAAAGCTATTTTGATTTTATATTTTAACTCATTTCTTATTCTTTGAGCATAATGAGATATTTAGGCTCTGATTATTCTATTTTTTTTTGTGCATAATGATTATTCTATTTGTTGCTCTGACAAGTTTTTATTTTATTATTTTTTAATTAAAGCGATGGGGATTAATAATAAGATGGGTTGTTCTCCGTCAAATTTTGACGGGATCCATCTAGTTAAATAATAAATTTTAAAAAATTTTCGGATGGTTTTGGCATAATTGTCGTTGATTATTTTATACACACAAAAAAATGAGACTTGTAACCAGAGACAAATGAAAGAAAGAGACTGGCAGTGCTCTATTCATTTCGCTGAGCGCTACTGGTGCCACCGGAAGTACAGCATTCGCCATGTTGCTATTGGCAAAAACCTAAGGCGGCCTATATTCTCAATGTAATTGCAGCTGTTTTTGTAGATGATTTCTGGAAGTATTAGTAAGCATAACCTGTTTTCTGATTTTTTTAAAAAAGTTTATTGCATTAACTTACGATAACGTATACTTTTAATGACTTCAAATAGCTGATTCAATGCCTAACGAATTTTTAAAAGACAAATATTTTAAAATTTTAAATTAAAAGAAAAGGAAGAAATAATTCTCAGTTCAATAAAATAATCAATTTATTAATGCACATATTGTAATAAGCAATTAACTAATACTACAATTACTTCTGAACTGAAGTATTGAATCTTTTTAAAAAACGATTTGACCAAAATACATGAGAATGTGATCCAGTAAGTTATTAGAAGGAGAGATTATAATTAATACATCTCGTACAAATCAACAATAATTTGGATTATAATTGGTGAACTGTATATTTTATTTTATTTACTTTCAAATTATAATTTTTATAAAGGAGAATTTTCCTAGTTAATTGTATAATCTCTACCTCCTTTTCCATTTAAACTATTTTTTTTAAATTTATGTTAAAGAATAACTTTATTTATCACCAAATAACTTTTTAGCAGATGGACCAAATTGGATGATTATTTTTTTTTGTTTGATAGAGCAAGTTTTTCTGGTGGTCCTCCAATAAATTCATCCAGATATCTTAGGTAGATATTAGAAAGAATAATTGTTTGCGATTGATTCACATCGGCGTCGGTGGCTCGGTGGTTGCATGATCGCCTCTGATCCCCGAGGACGCGGGTTCAATCCCGGCCGAGGACGACGAAGATTTTTTTCAGGGGGAAAATCCTGAGATCACGCACTTCCTTCGGAAGGGAAGTAAAGCTGTTTAAAGAACCCTTGCGAGGCAAAATTTGCGGCCCCTATAACGCCGTCCTGAAATGAAAAGGACGTTAATACCAAACAAACCAAACCAAACCGATTGATTCACATGCACTGCCTCTAGCGATCAGCTGTTTCTTGCTGTTCCTTTCATTTGTCTCTGCTTCTAACCTTTCCAGCAGTCAAAAGAAAATAGCTTCCACTTAGGGAGAACGGCACTCCCTATTCCCTGCTTACACCTTAAATCACTTCCGCATCACACCAAAAGCAGCGCTGCATCAGCTTATCTCTTGATCACGCATATAATTATATCGATACTGTATACCATTTATGTTACATTATTAACCAAATAGATTAGTTTATTATTAATAAAAGAAAGATTCTCTTCAGAACAGCCAAAATAATCTTTTTGTCAACATAGTTGAGCACGTGACATAAAACTTGCCTACCCCCAATGCTAAGCAAAAACTTAATGGAATCATTCCATAGTAAGCGTGCTCAACTAGATACCTGGAAAAAGTAATCTCATTGTATTGAAGTATTGTAAGGAAGCCGAACAATTTTGACTTAGGTTAAAACCTTTATGAACCCGACTGTACATTTCGGAATTCATAATTCCTTCATCAGTGAGTCAATACAGGGTGTACAGGTTCGATGGTCATAAAGTAGCTAGCGTGATCCTTTGCATGATTACAAACTTAAAGTTCCTTATCGAAAATGTCGAAAACTCAAAATATAAATTGCGTCGTTACGTCATTTATGAACTTTCCGCACCAGCAGTTCATTAAATTCAAAGGGGCGATTACAATTAAATCGGCGGCAATTGTTGAGATTAAATGACGTTTTCGACATGTTTTCAGCAAACTTCGCGTGATGTTTAGACCCTTAACATTTGATTTTTGCGTAAGGAAATTTAAGTTTGTAATCATGCAAAGGATCACGCTAGGTACTTTATGACCATCGAATCTGATACACCTTGTGTATCCTTCAAATTTGATTCACTGATGAAGGAATTATGAATTCCGAAATGTACATCTGAGTCAATAAAAAAATCTTTGTGGATTTGTGTTTTCCTTTTAATCCGATATTGTAGAATATTTATCATTATATTTTGAATTTTTTCATTTTTTATCCTTTCGTTATTTTATAAACATCTTTCAGAAAATAATTGCACTATCTATTCATTTTTTTTAATCAAAAGTAAATAGTAAAAAGATTTGAGTAAAAATAACAAAGCTTGTTTCCATATAAATATATTCAAATTCCGTACAATTAAAAAAAACTTTTCAGTCAGTGTTGTGTTAGTTTATAAAATTTTTAAATATTTATTAATATAACTTTGTAAACTCATATCGTTTAGAAATTTTATTTATTTGAATTTAAAACGTGCTTGCTTCTCAACTTTAGAATAAACATATTATAAAGAAGGAAAACAATTTCTAATAAAAGTGCAATTTGAATAACCAATTTTTACAAATAGTAAATTTTTGGCTTTTTTTCATTACAAATTATTTTCCTTCTTTTAAATATGTTTTTTCTAAAGTTGAGAAGCAAATATATGTTTTAAATTTAATTATCATTCATATACCTCAACTGTATTTACGTTAATAATTTTATTTACTAATTTTATTTCTAAAATCAAGGTGAAGTTGTTGAATATATTTTAACAATTTTTAAATGTCTATTTATAAACATTTACTCATGAAACAAATATTTATAATTATTATAGTGGATAATATTTATAAGAGAAAAGAACGAGACACAGAAACCCTGGAATACAATAGATAATATAATATATAATATTAGAAATGAAAAAATAAATACAATACTAATTAAAAATTAACAAAATAATTAATAAAAACGATTACAATCAAAGTAAGACTAGAAATATAAAAACAAAATAAAAAGCTGACGTTTCGGATAGAGACTATCCTTTATCAAAGCA